>JAJJWW010008073.1:0-32702 GCA_023531295.1 Papaver armeniacum | reverse complement strand
GTTTACATCTTCATCTTCATCTTCACATGAAATCTGTTTCTTGTTTCACAAAGAAAAAAAGAGAGAAAAAAATAGATCTGGAAAAGAAAAGAAAAGAAGATGAGAGAGAAAGTAAATCTGAAAATGATTCCATCTCTCTTACCTTTTGACTATATATATATGGTCCTTATCCAAAAGGGTATTTCTGCCACTACATGGTGACATTTACATTATCCATAACATCAGCGTAGGACCAAACAATAATTTTTAGGACCAAACTATAATTTATATTACCAAATAGGACCAAACAGACATTTGACTGGGTCAAATGGACTAGACTCATCCTAATATATTATTCCTAGGACCTAATGGTATTTCCTACTAGTATTATTACACAGCATCAAAGCTCAATTGTATCACAACTTTGACAATAATATTATGGTGATATGTATCACTCCCCCTTAGTTAATACTTCATCTCACAATGAAAACCACTCCCCCTTACATAATGATCCATAGACCATATATATGTAGTGTGAACTACAAAATAATTCTCCCCCTTTTTGTCAAAAAAATTTGGCAAAGGTATGAAAACTAACGGGATCATAATGAAATTCTCAAAGAGATTATTCATGACTAAAAGAGAACATATCAACTTGGTTTTGATGATTTCACATAGTCGAAACTTAGTGTATTCATCAAGGAGTTTATAAAGATACAACATAACTCCTATAATATTCCACAGCCGTACTCCCCACAAAGATTTGGCAATTAAGCACAAGTTCAATTAGGAACTCTCCCTCGTAAAATGTCATTCCCAAAGAAACAACAAGAGCGACCTTACTTTTACAAGAAAATAAGGATTTCTTTGGACATTAACAAATTACATGAACATGGATTTGTATCCAGAAAACTCAATTAAATTAACCACAAGAGAACCTTAATGATTAATTTAATCGAAAATGCTCAAAATAAGAGAGCTTACAGAGCCGTACAGTACTTTCGCATAGCAGTGGATCAATGAAAGATCGATACTGCGGAATATTCAAAATTTCAATCAATGTTTTATCAATATTTGCATAAAAACGTAAAAGACTTAACTTTTGACATATATGGGACAATCATAGTTCACAGACGTAAACACACATATCCCATAATATTATTTTTGCAATATAAAGCCAATAAAGATTAAATACTGCAAAAATATTTTCCAAATAACTTAGAATTTAAATAAATAAATCTAAAAACATTGCAAGATGAAATCGTTGGCAATAGCTATGTATAATCACAATATTTGTTATTCCAAACCCTAGTTATCCTTCTTAAAAACACAAGAATAAATTTTCATAATAATTTTCCTAGACAAAATAAAATCAATTCCTAAAAACAAAACTGATCACAAACTCAAATCAAAGTCCACGTTCCGAAGCTTCACGAGTTTCAAGACTTTTAAGCTTGTGATTGACAGCATCAACTTCTTCTTCGGAGAAGATATCCTCATTGACAAGATCCTTAACATGTGTTTTCATGAGAACAAGGTCATAATTAACCTTTTTAAACTCAGTTCGTAACACATCAGTACCTTTCATAGTATCAACGAGCTGCAGTTTTGCCTTTCATAGTAACATGTATCTACATGAGACAATAGCTGTCTCACACAAACTATTAGCTTATAAGTAATTTTCAAGTGATCAAATGATCAATACGAAATATTCTGAGTCTACATCAAATGACTGTCTCATACAAATCATGTAAGTTGTTACAAAGAAATTTTCACATGATCGTCTTTTGACTTTCGTCAAGAATAACGATGAACATAGTTAAAGCAAAAAGCTTTCCAATAAATATTTCGAGAAATAGATAAACGAGTTATACTCAGCTCGAAATATCAAATGTGCATAATGATGAAGTCTATATAGTTATACGACTTTGTCTCAATAGGAGATAGACTATATTAGACTTCTGAGTGATAGATGAATTTAAGTCTCCACATACCTTTTGTTGATGAAGTTCCTCCAAGTTCTCCTTAGTAGATCTTCGTCTTCAATCGGTGAACGTCGTGAATTCTAGGCTCAACTACACAATCTATCCTAATCCGAGACATAGCTATAAGTAGACTAGAAATCAATACTTATAGTTTTGACAATTAAACTTGACAAACAAGCTTGAGATAGCAACGCTTGCGTTTTCGACCGAGTAGTGCTCTAACAGGTTTTACCTGTTATGCAAAAGAGATGACTAAAGACTAGGGGGAACATATCACTATAGTATTGCTTCAAAATTTTGGTACAATTGGACTTAGAGGAAAGTAACAATAATATGCATCAACGTACGTAAGAACCATTGAGTTGGGTGATTTTATCAGCCTAGAGAGATTCTAAATGTTTTTTCACATAAGTTTTTATCGCTACAGATCTTCAATAACAAAGGTCCTAAAACGATCATTTGTACAACCATACAAGAATTTGAGGAACGAAGAATTCAAGGTGAAGTTGAACCAAAAAAATCAAGCATGATGGATTTTGAGATGAAAGGTTTATTTATTTTGAATCCATATGTATTGATAGTTTTTTCACTAAAATTGACAAAGGGGAAGATTGATAGAGCACTGCTCGGTCGAACTCACAAGTTTGTTTATCTCAAGCTTGTTGTTAATGTTAGATGCATAAAAATATATCTTGATTTCTAGTATGCTAAAGTCAAGTCTTGGACAAGGATTAGATTATGATAGTTGAGTATCATACATCACTTAATAACCCTCAAAGATTAAAGACTGAAGATCAAACGAAGACATTTGAATAACTTCATCGAAAAAGAGGTATGTGAAGACTGAACCATCCTATTTACTCACAGAATTTACTGTTCTAGCTTATGAGACTATGTCATATGATTTTAGTAGATTTAATATTGCGAACAAGAAATTTCGAGTCAAGCTTGTCTTGATAAATCTCTCCAAATATGATTCAAGCAATGAATGTTCATAGATCCTTGACAATCTTGGTTAAGAACAATTTATTATTCATGAACTATTTTGTTTTAAGTTAATCATTTAGAAATTTCCCAAGAAATGATATTCATTATCTATGGCGATTGGGAATGTTTCAATTTTTTTTTTCTTTTTAAAAAGAGTTTTCAAAACTAGTGGAATTCTAGTACGCGTACCCTACAATCTGAGTCTCGGAACAGGAAAGGTATGAGTTAGAGCATTTCTCGGTTGAACCCACCAAGCGTTGGTATGTCAAGGTTGGTTGTCATATTTTAGTATCAAAACTCAAAGTCGCTTGATTAGATTACCAGAGTCAACTTCTTTAGGTTAGACTAGGAAGTCTGGAAATGTTAAGAAATACAAGTATTACTCTGAAGACATATCGACATCAATGAAGACATCATCCTTCTACTTGAGGTTAGTAACACAAAACTCGACTTGTTTCTATTTCTATATACGTTACTTTCAAGTATTTTAGATTGAAAACATAACATGTGAAGTTATATATATGAAACTCTAGTATTATAGACTTGATCATCTTATTATTATGATCAAAGTGTCAAGGAAAGAATATACAAGTTGTTTCACAACTTACGCATATTGACTTATGAAGTGTAATTCTTATCTTTTTAACTTCGTAATTGCGACATAGACATAATATTTGTAATTTGCTACTAGATTTTTAATGAACTTAGGATTGATTTCATGCCTAGAAAAATATGTTTAATTACATGAGTTTAAGAAAGTTGACTTACGAACTTGTTTCGTATTTGAAATAAATCAAATTAGATTGGTGGTCTAGCTCCTATTAGAGGTCTATAAAAAGACCGATCCCTACCTATTTATGGATCTCTTGAAAAACCAATCCCTACCTATTTGGGGATCTCTTGTGGAACTGATCCCCGTAGAAAACCCGATTTCTGACATACATACACTTTTAGGTTTGTGTGATTTTGGAAGTTGGGTTTCCAAAATAGGGAAGTTCAATATATCGACATTATGAGTGATTTGAACATGTGTACAAATCTTATCTCTTATTGTTCAAAGATGTTCCTTAATACTCAAGGTGAGATCCCAAACCGAAATGTTTTTGTTAGGATTTTTGAATATACGTGTTTTGTTTTTCAAGCAAGAAAAACATATCTTTGGAGGATATATTAGTTAAGTATCTTGTATGCTAGCTAATATGGAGTTGTAATCCAAGAGGGAATTCGATATGACAATTGGATATTGGTTAGAATTAGATAAAACCGAATATTAGAGTTTATTGCATATCTTGAGAATATTTTCGGTTATGGAAATTTTTTGGTGTCCAAACTACCTTGGTCTATAAATAGTTAAGTTTGTTCTTATTACAAACTTATCCTGAGGCAGTCACTTCATTTTATAGTCACTGGTGTAGCCGACTGGAGAGGAGAGTAACCTAATTAGGTGAAATCTCTTATGTTCGCTAGTTTAAAGACTTATGTGAGATCCAGAAGCGTTTATTAGTACAGTTGGTGGGAAATTATAATTTGCATTGTTATTTTAGTTTTCAATTATTGATTAGTTTGACTAACGATTGTCAAACCTTGATTGCACCTAGTTTGATTATTCTTGAGAGCCTTCTCTTCTGACATACGGTCACTCAAACTAGATCAAGGGATTAATGGTAATTCAGATCTATTTTTTAGATCTGACGGTGACTTGTGATCATTCATTGTCAATGGATTCCATTATGTGCATGATCGATCATAAGCTGGAATCAAGTTTGTGTGTACAAGTCAGAAGAAAACATTGAAGACAAGAATATATCGCATTGGTTTGGCATCTTTGTGATTTATATTCGTCCACAAACTTGATAGGCTGGGATCCGACTAGACCTTTGATATCTTTGATAGACATCTTATTTTCTAGTCGTGTTAGATTGGCAAACTATCAATTGGTGGTATTCTTCAGTATCTGAATCTGATAGTTTGTATAACTAGATCTGGTTATCTTGATAATATAGATCTTGATAGATCACACCCAACAAAAAAGTTTATTAGATTAAATGGAAAAGCCTTTGTTGAACTCAACTATAATCTTCAATTTACTTCTTGAGATTGAAAGAGTGGTTACCGAACAAATTAGTCCTTTATTGTTTCGGAAGACGATCCAAAGGACTTGAGTGCTTGAAGTCTTCGCAGCGCCTGAAGCAACTTAAGATTGTGGACTCTATATTAGGATTCCAAAATCAAATATCTTCAACCTTGGAAAAACCCCAATTCCAATGGACGCAATTACGACAAGAGTTGTTCTTAATTTGAATCTATTTGGTTCTCGACTTCGTAATTCATCCAAATCGATATAAGTTTTGTTATTTTTTTCGAATTATATTTTTTTAATCATCAACTACTAAAATAATTAAAACTTGCATGTATAGTTTGGTTGTCAAGTTTAGTTCCAAAACTTGGATACGCTTGATTTAATTACTAAAGTCAACTTCATGAGGCTAGACTGGGAACATAGATATGTTGAGACTTTCTCTAGTTACTCACTAAAACCTGAATACATGTTGAAAACAACAAATATATCATCTTCTGTATGAGGTTAGTAACTACAGGCTTGACGTGTTCCATTTCTAGCTTTTGTTCTTTAAAGTCGATAATATTTGAAAACATAACAAACGGTTCCATTTCTTGTCAGCTTTTATACATGTTCTTTAAAGAGTCGATAATATTTGAAAACATTTTAACAAAGTTGCATTTATATAGTATTAATACCGGGGTTAAATAACATTGTTTGTTTACAATAAAAATCTTTAGAATCATATTGGTGACTTGTCATTTTTCTTGTAAATTATGTATTTACTTGTTTTGAGTTTTATAGATTAAAGTATTTGAGCATTAAGGATTGATATATGGAGCCCAGTTAAGGTTAAGGGGCAACCCAATTTGAGGAGTGTTAAACACAGACCAGCCAAGGTTAAGGGCTACTCTCTTGGAGGAGCACTAGAGAAAGGACAGTTGAAGTTAAGGGGCTGCCAAACTGGGTAGCCCTTATCCAGAAATGTAGTGATATTATCGGCTGGTAAAATGGATGTATCCAAATCCATAAACCCACACCCATACCCGAAACCGAACCCACTCCATTTAACTCAACCCTTAAATCGAGAATTCGTTCTTCTCAATCATAACCTCACCTGGGCAAAACCGAGTAAGACAAATGTTGCAGAGGAAAATGGCTTACATGTAAATCGAGAGAAATTGAAGGTGTTTTTGCAAGAGAATCGAGGAGAATCACCCGGAGGGTGTCGCGATGAACAAAGAAGAAGATGGTGATTGGAACTTGTGGTCAGCGTTATTCGGATCGAAGCAAGAAATGGTGGAGTTGCGGTGTGGGTGTTGGAACTTGACAAGAGTAGGGTTTAGTCATGGCTGCCGCCTAGATCGATCGTTGGAATGAATTGAAGATGGGGTTTTGCTTGGAATTGGTGGTTAGGGTTCGAGCCTACTTCCGAATTTGAGATAAAGATCGAGAGAATTAGTTGCTGCTTTCGCGGGCAAGATGAGGTTCGGTTGGTGTTGAAGATTTTTCATGGGTTTTGGTTGAAAGTGGAATTGAATTGGTAGAAAGTAGTTTGAGATGCGTAATTATCTGCCGATGGTAGTTGTTATCAAGTTACTGAGGCGAGCCGGAGAAGATGGAGCTTGTTGGTGGCATTGTTGCGTGCAATGCATCAAATGCAATGGTTGTTCTTGAGGTGGAGTTGAAGCACTGTGATCACTGTGTCCGAAATCTGATTGAAATAGAGAGTTGGTTCTGGTGGCTATATGAAGCTTAATTCTGCCGGTGTTTGATTGGTTGGTGACAAGGAAGCTCGAGAGGGTGAAAGTGAGCAATAATCGGCTAATGGAGTAGCAGACGTGTTGTTGCCGCACAGAATCGGTGAGCTGCAGTAAGTGGGAAGCAAGAGCTCGAAAGTTGTGTTGAGTCAAGTGGTTGCTTCGAGATATAATTACAGAGCGGGAACTGCCAGGATATTGATGATGTTGGAAGTTTGTATCAAGCAAAGGAGACAAGGGAATGGTGATAATGGTCGCCTAGGATTGTGGAATTGAAATGGCATTACAAGAGATGATTTGCCGAGATGAGGCTGCAGGGTATGATGCTTTTTAGCACGCAAGCCGAGGCTAATTTGTTGAACAAGTGGTGGTTGTGATCGGTGATAAAAGTGAAAGATAGGCAAAGGTTTGCAATGGACTGGTCAGTCTTTGTGCAACTGCGGTTAGTTTGCAATGGCTGGGCATGTGTGTATGCACATGAATGGAGATCATGGAGCTGAGATGCAGGTTATCTCGATGCACTTGCTATGATGATTGATGAAATGAGCCGAGCTTGAGTTGGAGTTGCAAGACATGGCCATCTTGGCCGGGAATGAAAGTTCAAGTGGTGCAAAGCGGGGCCATCTTGGTCAGTTATGCATGGCCTCGTAAATGGTTAGGTCGAATGACTCACCGAGCCAGATCCGACTTACGATTCACCCGAGTTGACTCGGTGACTCTCTTTCTCCTGACCCGCTGACTAACAGCTTGACCGACGAAGCTGACCCGTTTGACCGTTAGTCCTAACTGAGGACCGACGGAATATTCCGCCGAATATTCTATTGACTTAGAAACTTTCTGTAGCTCGGCGACGTTTCCGACCAAATTTCGGCCATAATCCCGCTTTTCCTAGCGAGCAAAAATTCCAGAATTTTCTATGGACTTCTCTCATGGGTGAAGACTTGGGCTAGGAATTGGATGGAGAATTGGACTCAAATTTGGAAAGAGAAGGTGGAAGAGTTGAGAAAAGCTTGGATTTGGTAATTGAATTACAAAAGGAAAAGGATTCTACTCCTTAGAAGATTTGGAGAATATTGAAGCCTATAAATAGAGAAGTTTTCTACAACTTCTACACACCTCTCTACACACACATCACTTGTGTTTTTGCTTGCTTTTCTAAGATTTTTCTTTTTAATTACTTGTGTGAATTTGAAAATTCTTCTTTAATAATTATTATTTGTGTGAATTTCAAAAACATGAGTAGCTAAATTTCTTATTGATTGAGGATGAATTCCTAGTTCTTAACATATGATTTAAGTTTTTGTTTTCAATTCTATCTTGAGATTTTTCACATGATTATAGATTGTTTTTACTAATAGGAGTGATCTTAAAGACATTCATGATTGATTGATAGATTGTTTGGAGTGCACGCTAAATTGATTTGTTAATTGATCTATATCTAGTATAAGTTAGGGAATACGTAATCGTTCTCGACACTTTACACAAGTAGAAAACACGAGACCTTGCGGAGGGATTCCGTGGAGCAATTGTGTGTAGAAACAACGCTAGAAAGTGAACCAAGCGAACCGAGTTTAACTACTAGTACTAAACCTAAATTCATAAATCTTAATGCATTCTCGGGAATTACATCTTGTAAAGCGGACCTCAAGGTGGTTCTTTTGAATAGAATCTGATAACTAAGCGGACCTGTTACTCAAAATGAAATTAGGGATTTTGGGGCTAGCTAAGCGGACCTCGCTATCCTACTAAGTGATAATCTCGACTAATAACAAGTAGAAAAGAACATAACTTTAATCATTGTTTCGTAACGTAAGAAGGATTCCTTGATCTTGTCTCTCTTATTGCTTTCATCTTTCAACTTTCGATTTTAATTGTTTTGTTTATTTTCTTTTGCTTTTTACACCCCCCTTCTGACAACTTTTACAACTAAGATCTCTTGCTCCTCGTGGGAACGAACTTGACTTCCATTATATTATTTTTAATTGAGTGGAAATTTTGAATTAATTTGATTGCACCTACGACACGCATCAGTATCCGGGTATTGTCGATCTCCTCAACCAAGCTCGTTGATTCTCACTCCTGGCCGATTGGGATCCGAGGAGCGATTTCAATTACTTTGTCTTACAATTAAACCTAAAGTTACGAGATCAAAGTTCTACAACTAATATTATTACAAGGCATTTTCTCTCAAACAAATATAGGCTCAGGGAATTCAAAGAGTAACTTTAGAAATGATATAGTTCAGAGTCCCATACAACCTATAAGCACAGAGTTGAAGAAATACATATGTACACTTTGGTACTTGACCAAAATTTATGGTGGTTTTTCTAATAATGTTCAATTGGCGGTTTATTAAATGCAAGTATGCATAAGCTCGCGTATTTCTATACAAGGAAAAAAATGAGTAAACAAAATCTAAATTTTTAATTATTCTATACAAGGAAAAAATGAGTAAAAAAAATCCAAATTTTTAATTATATTTCAAATCATATTATCTGAATCCCAGTGAATTTTCCACCGTAAATGAGGAGTTTACTTATATAGTTATTTTATTATAAACGAGGAATGTATTTGATACCTAGTCTGTCGGGTAAAAAAAAAGGTGTTTATTATTTCTGATAGATAATCTAAGAATTTTATAAATACATCAAGAAGTAAAAGTGAAACTCAATCATCATGGATCCCACTTAACCACGTTTTCTTTTCCATAAGAAAATCCGTTTCTCTCTCGAGTCTCGACCAAGTAGTTAAACATTTTTTTTCTTTCCACGTTTTCTGTATTTTTCTTCATTTCTTCCTCCTTTTTGAAACCGAAATTGAATTTCTTTGAATGTGCATACATAACTTATGGTAAATATTTTGGACTAGCCTAACGAAGCAATACATTCCATAATGTGTATCAATCCACTCACCCAAATCACCTCAAACGACTTCTTCGTATCAGTCAGTCAATCAAATAAAAAAATGGATGTTATCCATAGGTTTCAAATAATAAAACAAATTATGAGATATAAGAAATCAGAGTTTGGAGAAATTTTAGTGAAGGCCAATGGGAATGATTTATGCGGTGTTTTTAAAAGTGTAAACTTAGGTTACCCAAAACCACTAATAAAGAACTTGCCTAAAGTTGATGAGGGTTTGGTTAATTTCAATGGTGTCTAGGAACATTTGGGTTGTACTCTAAAAACTAATCACGGTTTGGAACTGTATAATGAAAAGTTTAACACAGAGTTAGTTGAGAAAGTATATGTTTGCGAAGATTTAGATGATAATGATCTTCATATGACTTTAAGTACTCTGATGGTTGGAGTTACAAAGTTATTCACGAAGGATATAGAATTTCCTGATGTATTCATGAAAAGGGTTGGGTTTCACCATAAAACCATAACCCCTTAATTACCACTACATTCTTGGGAAGACAGTAAAAGCTATTCCCACCATCGAGATACAAAAGTAATGAATTCTTTCACAATCAGTTCTACCAAGGATTTGAAACTCAGATGAATGGAAATTTGGATGCTTTAAGAGCTACTGAAGAAACCCAACTCTTATTGGTATCATTGTCAACTCATGATCGGTTAGAGGTGACTTGGATTTGTATCGTAGCCTTGAAAATGTTCTAGCAAAACTTCGTGGAGGATCCTATAATTTTGGTTAATACTTATTAGATCAATTTGTTATCTAGTGTTGAAGAAAAGTTGCCTAAATAAACTTGAGAAGATGCGATTTAGGTTTTCATTTTGGTGAGACATTCTGCTCAGTAATTAGTTAATACTTGTTACTTCAGTTTGAGTTTGTTATGTTTTTTGTAAAGATTCATGTAATGGATTTGTCCCATTTTGTAATGAATCTTCAGTTTGTTATGCTTTTATTTTGGGTAATTAGCTCAATTTGTTCCATTAGGTGGAGATACATATAATGGATGCTTGTTTATTTTGAATGAATCTTCCTCCTAAATTTAAGTTTTACTGAACGAAAGGTTTATGAACTTGAGAAGATGAATTAACATGGTGCTCTTTTTAATAAGTAATATTCTAGCTATTTTTGTTTGCAATATGATGCTCCAGTTGTTAAATCTCATTGTCTATATATTTCAGATGTGATATTTTTGATCCATGAAATCATGTTCAAAGATTTAAAATTACACTTGTGAAAGCTTGAAGATTTTTCAGATCATACAACAACTTGCTCCAATGGCGGAACAAAGATTTGAGAATAAGTTAACCTGAGTTTGTTGTTTGAATTACTACCTCCGTTTCAAAAAAAATACGGTAGTTTCATGTACAAATTACACATGAAACCAACCTATTATTTTGAAACGGAGGGAGTATGAATATGTTTTGAGCACATTTATACGTTCAATGTATCTTTCACATACTTGTCTTTTTAGTAAGTTGCGGAATTTCAACACCACCTTAGCGGCGCCTATGTTTTGCTTTGCATTGAATTTTCTCGATTAACACTCATCTAACTAAAGTGTTTTCACAAACACTTATGACATAACTTTTGCTTTTCCAAATTATATATACTCATATACAAAAAAAAAAAAAAAAAAAAACAAACCCTTGGCTATCAATCACGTCAAAGTAGGGGTGTACGATTTGCCACGCCATTATTCCGAATCTGACATATAGGCCTAAACTCTGAAGTATTATTTCCCCGTTGCGTATATACATCACCTTGCGTCAAAAGAAATCTCTATAAATAATTTTTTCTTCTGCATTGCCTTTAATAAAAGCAGTATTTCTGTAGAGCCAATGAAATATAATGACCAAAACTTTTAAAAAGAAAATGAAATCTAGTGAAAATGGGCAAAAGTTTCTATACCCAAGGGAGTGTTAACTATTCAGACGAATTGCTGAAGAAGATAAAAAAGAAGAGGGGAAATGACATTGACAATCGATGTTGACTCAACTAATTATTCGGTGGTTGATTCACCATGTGGTTAACAAGTGGACTTGGTCAAAGATTAAATAATATGGGAATTTTTTTATCCAAGTTGATTATTGTGTAAAAAGATGTGTCAAGCTTATGATTTTAATTCCCATGCACTGCAACACATGTATACCTTTTATATGTCATTTAAAAGGAACATCCATTATCATGTGAAACAAGGGAAGTGAGAACAGTTCCCCTACTTTCCCTTTCATATTTATTAATTCTTGTATTTAGTTTTAGGTGCAAATGTCAGAAGGAATTTGTGTATAAGCTTCTCACTGAGTTTGGTAGAAAGTGTTTGTGTGCGAGAACACATCAAAATTAGGAACGCATTCATGGATGAGGATGTATGTTCGCAACTTTTTCATATGAGGGGAAAGTGATTAGGAAGTAGTCTAGCATAGCACAAACTTTTTGTTAGTGTGTCTGAAAGGTGTGAGTAATATTGCTTGAAAAATGTATATCTGACCATCAACTAGGCTATGGTAAGTTTTTTTTTCTTTAAGGTTTTTGGAAAACTGTAAAGATACAAAATTTAGTAATTTAAATTTCGTGGTCCGATAAAAGATTGGATTCCTATAGTATTAAGATTTAACTCCAATTGCGTGTGTTGCAGGGAATTAGAACCGTATGATTACTTTTTGGCAGTGAAGGAAGTTAATCAGTCTTTAGAAATAGACACATTTAGTGAAAGTTCTGACTTTACCAATTACAATGCGTAATAAGTTCGAAGGAGCAAACTTGTGAAGATAAATGCTTCAAAAAAAATGAAGATAATAGAAAGCAGAAAATTGCAGAGAAGTGTGACATAGTATTGAATCTAGTGATAGTTCATTGTCTTTTACAACACTTCTATCCTTAACTAGCTCTATATATACCTGCATATATTTCTTTGGAAAATGAAATCTAATCCCTAAATGTGTATCGACGGAAAAAGAGACGATTAAAGCATCAGTTTCTCCCTGAGCTTGAATATTGACCATGTTGAATACATCATTGTTTCAAGAATCTAATCAGTAAAAATGATTACGGTACTCCCCATCGAAAAAATAACGCAATAATCTTGGTTGGAGTCTGTGGCTTTGAGCCGTCAGATACTTATATTTTTCTAAAGATTTGTAGATCAAAGATGCTATACTTTTGATATTTCATTTGTGAGACATTTTCATGTATTCGAATCCCTCCATCTTATTCCTAGGATTTTTATTGAGAAGAAGAAGAAGAAGAATAAAAAAAAATGTTCAGGAGACCAATTATGTGGTGGGTTTTTAGTGATCTTTTATCTTGTTGTTCCACGCATGAAAATTCCCCTTCAATTTTATCTTAATTATTTTAGCTAGGGTTTTTAATTTCTGTGATGTTTTATCTTTCTCGTTTTAGTTAGGGTTAACTCGAAATCTTTGCAGAAGTCAATTTAAAACTTATGTGGTTGTAGATGATTTTAGATGGTGAATGGAAGGGGCTTTATCTTTTCTGGATAATTTTTGTTTCTGTGTGTTACTTTCTTTATTTGGTCATGTCGACCTTCCATTCGTCTACCTTCACATCATTTTACACCCTTCCCTAATTTCGTCCATCCTCTTAACAGTTATGTAATACATTCTTACCAATTTAAACCTAATCCAACTAAATCAGTAATAACTTTCTCACCTGAAGTTGAGAAAGAAACAGACACAAATACATTATCTTGATTAATTAAGTTTATTAATGCATTAGTTAATACATTTGCATCATAAGTATTTCTTGTCAAGTGTTGATGATATTTTTTGAAATTATATGTTGGTTAATATATATTAGATTATTTATTATCAACAAAAAAAAAAGTGGGAATGTGGTATATATAAAATATACGAAAATCGTTTATGCTTTACCAGCGTACATGATAAAAGAAAACCAATGACGATGTTAGTATAAATAAGAATTTTTTTTTGAAATTATATATTGAACTCTATGATCAATTTGGCATACAACATATATCTTTAAGCTTAATATATGAAATGTTAACAATATCATTGTTTAAGGGCTTACTTAGTGGAAGTAAAATAACAAATGATATTTTATTTTATTTTTGAATCTTGTTATTAATGATGATGTTGGTATTACAGTATGTACAATTTGGAAAGTCATTGCAATTTATTATAGTTCTATCAACATGATATGTTCTTTGAAAAAGGATTTATAATACTGTTACATTGTGATTGATATTTGATATAGATTTGTCCTGCAATGAATGTTGTTGAGAATATCTGTTGCGGAGAACTTAAGAAACAAAGTGAAGCTAAAAAAAATAGTTTTCTTTACAAAGTAAATCTTTTAGTTTTGTGTATCTTGAGATCCAATGACTATAGTTGTGCAATTGATTCAGTTATCTTACCTATCCTATGAAGTATTTTTTTCAACCTAGATTTTAGAACGGCTAAAATAACTAAAATTTTGATAGTATGCTTTAATATCTCAGTAACTTTGCACAACAATACTAGTTCGAAGGATATAACAAACATGCGAAATTACATTGTCATATGAAAGTAAACAACTTTTATGGAAGCATAAATACTACTTCAAAAAGCAAAAGTCATTTTTAGAAGATGGAAATTTACTTCACAAAAAGTATACTTTCTTATTGAAACCATTCGCAAATTTGGTTCTCAACCTAACTTTCAATTATTTAAGTCGAAAAGTTACTTTCTAAGGTGTAAACACCCTTTAGAAATTTTTCCCTCTGTCGTGATATCAAAAGAAGTTACGTATGAAAACAATTTGTACTCAATTTTCAAGCTAAATGGGATAAGAACTGGAAGAAAATACTTATAAATGTATTGGAGATTTAATAACACGGTTTAAACATTTGAAAATATTTACAAATTTAGCGGTAAAAACAAAGATATAAAAACCTAACAGTCATAACTCTTTCCAAAATTCCTCCACGAGGTGACAACCCAAGAATGTAATCCTCTATTCCCGTCCGGCACACTAATGCGGAGACCACCTTACCACCCACATTTATTTATTTATTTGAATCGTTGAATATTAATTAAGAAGTTTGATGGTTTTACTCTCATAATGGTATTGATAAATGAAAACATTTATGGTATTTTGCTTCCAAAGATTGAGGTATGGTACCCAAAGAATAATTATTAATTTGAAGATTTAAAGATTCATAACATCATGTTTCTAGTATTTCATTTGAAAAGCTAAAAACTTAAACTAAGTATGTTCCATCTCTAATTGTATATGTTGGTCCTAAATGGACTTCTCAAAGAACCTAATTTGATAAGATATATTCATAAAAATAAAAGCATGATTATATTACCTTCTAATAGGATCTTGTAAGATAACTGGTTTCAGATAATTTAAGATGCATGAAGAATATAAATCCAGAAAATAAGAAATACATTTATGAAAGCTTTACTAAGGTCCAAAGTAAGAACATGAATTATGAACATAAGTGCTTAATCATCCCAAAAATGTTTGTTGCTCCATTTGCTTCGTGTTGAGTAAAGATGAAACCCAATAAAGAAGGAAATGTTTATGCTCATATGATTGCTTCATCCAAAAAAAGGTGGCACTGCCATTTAACATTATCATTTCTTCCCTAAAGATAGTGTATAGTAGACCAGCAATCTCTTTCAATGACCAAGTTTTGCATTTCCTTTTCTCCGACTCATTTAACCGTTTCAAGCAGGCTCATATCTTCTGCTTATTCGGTAGAGACATCTTGGATTGTTCCTGATTTTGCTCCTCTGAAGGATCATGCAGCATTACGACAGATTAAATCATGGCCTGAAATAGATTTTACGGAGATCCAAGATGCATGAAAGTTCAATTTATTGGTGTTGGATCCAAGTTTTGCAACATTCTTTATATTTAATAGTACTACCGATGGTATGAAATATTTCAGGATTACAATAGCTAAAATGCCTTTGTATTGCTAGTGAAACCTGTAAAGGAGTAGAGTTTTTATTTTCGAAAATCCTAGCACATCTCTCTTTGAATATAACTTAATAGATGCAGGAGCCATTGAAATTGCATCTATTTTACCTACTGCCCATTCATTGTATCTATCTATAAAGTTAAGAGAAGGGTTATAAATTACTCACTGAATTGTCATAGATGATAGCCTCCAAGCTTCTCGAGCAAACTCACAATGAAAACCAAAATAATGGATGGACTGTATGGAATTTTTAGACAAAATACAGGTTGTATCAAGATTCAGAAAATATCTCAATTTATGTTTGGTGGCAGAATTTCTTTTATGCATTTCCAAATGAAAATTTTTATTCTTTTGGCGTCTATAACAACATATTCCATATAGCTCGAATGGATTATATACACGTTATATTCTTTTTGTAATTTTATAGGTTTAAATCAATATATTATTGCAACAAAGTTAGATTAGAAAAAATAAAGAAGTTAGAGCAAAAATAACACTAATGAAAGAACACGAAATTATAAACACTATAAAAGTATGGTTTTCAGCCAAACGTTGGAAAAATAATGTTTTACTCGTCATATCATATGAATGTGCTGAAATAAAACTTAATAAAATCAAATGGGTTGAAAATAAGGAGTTGTACAGATCCCCTTTACTTAATTAAAGGGACGGGCTAGAGCCTCAGTTATCCCTTCATAGGCTCGTCCTTAACAGGTATGAAGCAACTTTTCCCTTGTGAGTTCTGTCACTTATACTCTTTACACTCTTTTGCTTTCTTCATTCTGGTTTCGACAAGTAATAGCCGTAAGCTTAATTATATCCTTCCAGAATCCTTCGATCATCACCGACATCGCAAATGCGCCTTTTATAGTTTTCCAACCTTAACCAAACACAGAAAAGGTTTATAAAATTAAAAAAAGATTATTAAAATTGTGTACATCTGCACATATCATGAGAGTTTATGTTTCGCTCGCTTAATTGCCAGTTCGCAACAGGGAAGTTAATTAGTTCTTTCCATGTTAAGGCATAAAGGATCACCGCTGGCTAAAATGGTGCGACATATTCTGACTAATCGTCTGACTTGATATCCTGCATGGTCATGAATGTTGGAAACCAAATGAGAATTCATGCCTCTATGGAATCTAATTTACAGTACTAAATTGGAGAATATATTAACTGCACTTTAAGGTATTGGAATAATTCAACATACTCGGCTGTAGAACACCAAGCATGAAGGTTGTAATGACCCGTCCCTCCACCGATATTATTCCCCACATAGCCACTTTGGTCATCCGACAGTCTGGAGTTTTCAACGAGCATCCCTGCGGTTATCCACTAGCAACTTCCCAGGAGGTCACCCATCTTATGACTACTGCCTTCCAAACACTGCAGAGTTTTCTGCTAACTCTGGAGCCAACTATGCTGAAAAGGCCTCGGTGTTAGGAAAGGGAAAATCATTACCTATATTCCATTCTATCGGCGTACCACTGCCGAAGTCGGGGTATTACGACGGTAATAAGCATCATAAATGTTATCCAAAAGCTGTTTCTCTTGGGGCTTCAATGATTTCTCGGTTGGAAGAAAATCTCTATGGATCCATGTTACTATTATTATGGTGGCTCCAAGAGATGCAACCCGCGCCAACTCGTTCACAAACTGATCAAATTGGTTTTAAGTAAGAAACGAAGACAACCAATGTAATCAATATATGGGAAAGACATTATAAATTTTCATGGATTTTACAAATTAGTTGTCCAAGTATGTTTTTTTTTTTTTACTTTTTTTTTCCCCAGTTGTCTTACTATTCACCCTTATAGGTCCGTCTTTCTAAAACAGATTTTTGCAAGATTAGGGACAGACCAAATGTATATTTGTAAGAAGATCAGAGTTGACTATTATCATCGCCAGTGCATTCTAAAAAAAAACGACAGTCTCGGATAATGTTGGAGTTAATCCAATTGACTGCATTCTCCTTTTCATTGATTGCATTAATCACCCTTTGGCTATCACCCTCCAAATGTATGTTTGTAAGACCTTTTTCCATTGCCCGTCCGATCCCTGCCAAAGTCGACAATGCCTCTACTTGTTCTAGATCGACTGGTGTTTCAGGAGCACTTCTAGCTCTATTGGATGTACCCGCAGAATTCCTCATGATTAGACATATTCTTGCTTTTCCATTAAATTTACAAACAACTTCATCAAAATTTATCGTTAATCATTCTTAATCTGGCATATACTTTATCCAAATTAGATTAGAACTAAAGAAGGATTATCTTAATGTAAGCCTGATTTGTTGTTAAACCAACATAAAGTCTAACACCTATAAATTGTCTGGGCATATCCCACAACCGACACTCTTGTTGTTCTAAACTTATCTTCTAACAAGTTGAGCGGCAGGATTCCTAGGGGTCTTCACTTTGATACACTAATTTTGAATGGTCCTACATTTTTTGGGAATGAGTTATTGTGTGGATATCCTATAGAAAATCTTTGCGAGGGTGATCCCAATACTACCCGTGAAGAGAATAATAAAGTTGATGAAGTCGATCGTGAAAATGCAAAAGAGAAGTTGTTGTATGATATTGTTGCCTTGGGGTTCGGATTTGGTTTTTTGGGTCTA
This sequence comes from Papaver armeniacum, assembly GCA_023531295.1. Lineage (NCBI taxonomy): Eukaryota > Viridiplantae > Streptophyta > Magnoliopsida > Ranunculales > Papaveraceae > Papaver > Papaver armeniacum. The sequence goes on along the minus strand of JAJJWW010008073.1, from coordinate 14,443 downwards.
TTTTTTATTTTACTTACTAAACAAACAAAAATGCGGTCTCCATACGGGAGATTTATTAATGGGCCATAAACAAAAAGGTCCTACTTTTGTTAATTGAATTACAAAACGATCATACTTTTGTTAATGGTTTACAAAATGGTCACACTGTGGCCGAGATAACTGTGGGGGAAAAAAACGAGGTTAGATTTCTCCAAAATACCCTCCATTTCAACTGACGATCTCTAACTGCAGTTAACCATTTAACCCAACCTGTTTGAGACTCGGTGACATGGAGACTCGGTGATATGGAGACTCAATGACATGGACATTTTCTGACGTGGAGATTCGCTGACGTGGCAAACTTTTTGTGACTGGAAAATCAAACTGTTCCCAACGGTCTGATTTCATTTCTTCTTTTCTTTATATTCATGCAGACAGGAATTCTCATTTTTCCATTCCAACAAACAACAAAGGTATAATGTTCAAACAAAAAATGGGTGGAGGCAAAAGTGAGTGGTCCTGCAATTCAGATGAGGCATCAAGCAGCAGCAGTGCAGTAGTTATATCAAGCAGCAATACTAGCATTTGTTATTTATGTGAGATTGGTATGCATGATCCTATTGATTGTCCATGGATCTATTCAAGGTGTAAGAATGTACCTTGCAATGGAGTGAGGAAGTTGTTGAAAGCTCAAACTGATGATCATGTTGGAGAGAAGTTCTTGTGATGCTCAATCTGCTCATACTTTGAGTGGTTTGCAGATGTCACAAACCAAAAAAGAGCAATTCCAGTTCATCCCCCAACTCCCCATTCCTGCTTTGCTTGTGGTGACAAGAACCATATGCACAACAACTGTCCATGGAAGAATCAAGCCTGCAAGAAAAAGAAGTGTAAGGGAACTGTGAAGCTTTTGTTCTGCCAAAATGTACACAACTATAACATTGCTTACCTCCAAACAATGAAAACTGAAACAAATACAAATGAAAATAACAAAATGAATGCTTAACCAACTAAACCAACCTGAAACAATATCTTTGAAAATGATCTGGAAATAATTCAGAAATGGACTCTAACAACCCTTTTTTGTCTGTCTGAGATAATAGTTAACTTTCCTCTAGGGTGATTAATAATGTATGGCTTCAACCATTTCAAAAACAGTTACCAATTATCACCTACTTCATTTCTAGTTACCATAATACCTAATGGCACTACTCTATTTTCTGCATCCAAAGCAGTTGCTGCCATCAGACACCCACCATGTTTTCCAATCAAATGGCAAGCATCAAATCCAACAGCATTTCTACAGCCCTCATGAAATGCTTTCGTTGGTCTTTGCAAAAGCAATTGTCATGGACTCAAAGCAGTGATCAACACTGCAATAGAAAAATGAAACAGATTATATAACCCACACATTATATGCATTAATGTTTACAAATAAGTTAATCTACAAACCATGTTAGAAGAAGAACTCACATTCCATATGTGTAGTTTGTAAGAGAACCAGGGTTGGTTTTCTCCACCATATCACAAAAGGCTGGAACCAGTTTATATGAATCATCATAACTTCCATTTACTCTTTCTAATGTCTTAGTTCTAGCTCTCCAAGCCACATGATATGGAACACTGGTATTATGAAGGCTATGGAATTGATCTTGCAAAGTATATGGAACTGGCATTGGATCTCCATTCTTCAACTTGTCATACAAAAATTGTGCTACAAATTCTGCATTTGTTGTCTTGTTTTTGGTTACACCTTCTGTGACACATGTATGATCCAAATTCATCTTTCTTACTATGAAAGTAGGTTCATGACTTCTAACACTGGCATATATAAAAAATTTACAATTCTGAGACTTTTTATACTTGCAATTAACCTTAATCCTTTCTGCATCATTGGGCCTCAACCTGTACTGAAATTTTTTCTTGACTGCATATCCCCTTAAGTGATTCTTAAAATCTTTCCTATCCATAAACTCCATACCCACAAACATTGTATCAACATCTATAAATTGTTCAACATTACTAGTATCATCATCAAAGTCACATGTTCTTTCAACATCTTCTACATGTGGCCCCCAAACTTGCTCATACTGATGGATCCAAACTGTTGTCTCCCCATCATCCTCTGCAATATCTTGGTTTATAAATCACCTTCTTCAACTTCAGAATCAGAGCTACTAGAGCTATCCCCACTGTCAGCATCAGATGGTTTATGAACAACTATTATCTTTCCTTTTGGGTCATCATTCTCAATAACATTACTTGCTTCATCTACAAAAAAAGTCAGACAAGTTCAAATGCATACAAGAGGAATGTAGACAAACAAAATAGTGAGATAAAAAGATTACATGCATCTTTTTTCTTATATATAGTTGTGGATGTAAGTAATCAAAAGAGTCTACTCCACCAAAATAGTTGTTGAAAAATTCTGTATACACTTCAATACCCATTTCTGCATCATCACAATGTGGGCTTCTACAATCATAAATGGGATGAAACACATATATATCATTATTTGTAAGTTGTATATTGTTGTCATACTCCAACTGTGAAAGTCTTGATTCAACTGATGTTTCAGCATCTACAACCTCATCATCATCCACATTAAAAAATAAGGACTTCTTACCACTCCCAATGACTGCAACAATATACTTAGACACCAACCTAGGACTTCTCCTTAATATCTTAGGTGACTTACTATACAACAACCTCTTCTTAGGTGTTAAGAAACTTGATGGGTCAAGAGTGACTGGTGGTTCACCTCTGTATGTAGAAATGAAGTAGTTTTTGCCTTTTCATGTGTTGAATAACAACTCTGTGAAACTGACACACCAGAACTTTCAGGGAACTCATCACTAAGAGGAACCTTCCTATGGGTAATATTCATGTAAAGATGAATATACCCATCATCTCCAACTACTCCTTTATCCCGCATTTCATAAAATTCATCATTACTACAAATGTAAAATAGGTGTGCAGGTTAGGTTAAACTTCTTGATTGGGGGTAACTGATATGCAGCATCAACAACATCACTAAAGCCATTTAGTCCCCCACAATTGACACTAACATTATCAAAAAAACCTAACCTTGTTTGTATCAGATTGTTCAACCCTAAAACTTCTCACTGGGTTCTTCACATATTTCCTGCACATCATAAACATAATAATCAACCTTATCAGATAACAGCCCATAATATTTATTAGACCAATTTTCCCTAATTAGGGTTTATGAGAAAAAAGTCCCTAAATTCCCATTTCATGTAAATTAGGGTTTACATAGAAAAAATAGAAAATCAGGAAAAGGGTTTCTGATTACCAACCTCATTATGTTTGCGTACATTGTGACTTGATCTTGTAAGTAAACAACCGTTCAAAGCTCTGTTCTCTTCACATAAACACCATTAACGTTACCAAACCACTGCTATGACTAACTGACCTTAACCCTTATATATACACGAACTAACTGTTAGTAAACCCTCACTGTTATTGATCTAAATCACTCTTTTTTTGATCGATCGCCTTTTCTGCAGAGAAGAGGAATAGAAGGAACCCTAGAATGAAAGAAGCGGTAAGAACGAAGAGGAAATGAGAACCTTATCTGTTATAGATTTGGTCTTTGCAAATGTTCTCCTGACCGTACAGATTATTCTCGAGATTCAACAGGTGACCCGATCTACGATTCTGGATCGGGTTTGGTTAGGTCAGAACATATCGGTAATCCTACAATACCATTTAACTCGACTTCAAGGGACCCACGCGAGTTAACGGCTCATTTAACGGAAGTAGTACCTTTTTGTTAATTGTTCGTAGCAGTAGGACCCGTTTTCAAATCGGGTCCTAATTGTGTGACCATTTTGTAGATTTCCCTTTATTGATTCTATTGTTGTCAGGATAGTTGACTGTATCCAAAAGTTTCCAGGGCTTTTTGATAAAGTACCCCTACTTTTCACATTACACTAAATAAGTGCCACCGTTTTTTAGAAATTTGTTAAAGTACCTCGTTTTATCTAAAAGGCAAATTCCATCCAGTTAAGTGTTAGGTGTCAGTCATCTTTCTAATTAAAAGTCTTATTTACCCCTGAACTACATCTCATTGGTGGGGTGGGTAAATGATCCGACGATTCTGAAAACGGTGTAACAATCCTGAATCGAGCTCGACGAACCTGAAGGCGTTGTTTCGATCCTGAACCGGGCTCGACGAACCTAAAAAAATATTGTAGAAGGTCGATTTTCCTCCATCCCAAAACACTTGAAATGATGAACCCTTTTTGGGAAATGATGTAACGAACCCGAAAGCGATGTAATGATCTTGAACCGGACTCGAAGAACCTGAAAAATGATGTAAGAAATCAAAATGGCAATAAGTAAAGGAAAAATATGTAAAGTAAATTAGTATTAACTAACACTAGACGGAAAAGCTAACGTGAGGGCAGTTTAACAAGTTTTAAAAAACGGGTGCAGTTTTTTAGTGGGTATCCAAAAAGCGGGGTACTTTATCAAAATTCTCAAGTTTCCAATCTAAAATGACCCTCCTTACTGCTGGGACAGCAGGGGATGGTCCAGATTTGGGCAAGACGTGGCACAATCTGAACGATAGAGAGGGGAATGACTCAAGCGTTGGGTTTGGTAGTAAGGTGAAGAGGGGATGGTCCAGATTTGGACCATAAAAATTATCCCGGCTTTAGAAATAATTGACAAGAAGTCGGCCCACTAGTCTAATATTTGTGCACTTTTGGACGTTCATCTTCTTGGTAATTTTACATTAAGTTCAGTCCTACAGGTTTTTGGTCCAAAGGTCATTAGAGTGTCAATTCTTAGCACAATTCTTTGCTTAGCCTTTGTTTTTGCTTGCTATGTTACTTTTACTTCATCCTGAAAGATTTCAGGGTGGAGATGGAAACAAGAATGTAAATGAGAGAAATATGGTCCGGGTGGGCTGCAAATTGGTGAGATTATTTGTCCCACATTGTCCGGGATATTTAAAATCCTACGGTTTATAATCCTTAGGGCCTCTCCACTTATTGCCAATTGGTTTTGAGTTGGATGCCCATATTTTAACATGGTATCAGAGCAGGCTATTTGTGTCGAGTCATTTGACCGCACCTTTACTCCTATTTGTGTCGAGTCATTTGACCGCACCTTTACTCCGTCACCCGATTTATTTTCCACGTGTTAGACTCAACGAGGCTACACGTGAGGGGGCGTGTTGAGATTATTAGTCCCACATTGGCTACACGTGAGGGGGCGTGTAGTAGCAGGATTTCCCACACTACACCCCTTACTCGAATTTGCTTAATTAATCCATTAGAAGATGTAAGATCAAGAACATTGATTGATTGAATTCATGAAGTGTTTACACAGGAAAATAGAATTACACTTAGAAGTTAAAACACTCTTAAACTTTCTCTCTCTCCTAATGACTTGCCTAACAATTCTAAAAAGTTCTCTCCTTTACAACAGACTCACTCGACCCTTTATATAGGGTAATACATAGTGGATGACAGCTAAGCTATCCTTTATTTTCGGGAATGTCTCGCGAAGTGTCGCTATGTACAACTATTCAATCTCGCGACACTTCTTAACCCTCGCCAGTTCCATGTCTTTCGAGTTGTTTTGTGTGTCGTTTCTCATCGCGTCGTTTATTTTAGCTTCCTGCGACTCCCTCTCGCGGTACCGTCGTTTATTGATCCCGCGAGCCCTATGCGTTGCGATATTATGATCCTACAACTTGCCTCTTTTTCCTTGAATATTGCTTGAAGAGCGATCTTGAAGGAAAAAAATCCGTTAATCGTAGTAATCTTTGATCTTTGTTGATGAAGGAACAAGCGGAAGAATACTGTACTTGAAAAGTACGTACTTGCCTCTATTCTTTGCGAAGTTCCGGAGCTTCTTTGAGATATATATGAAGTATCGTCTCTTATCTCTCCTCATATTTCTCCTGCGAGGGGAAGAGTATCATGAGATTTTTACAATATTGTTACCATGGATTGCTTATCTTTAGAATCTTCATTTTATACTTTTACACGGATTTTGATTATTAATGTCTTCTCTTGACACGTCTCTTTCAACCACTTTTTCTTGACCGTTCATGTCTCTTCGCATTAAATGACCTCGTTTTTCTCAAGCTCTTTTCCCCTATATAGTTTTCTTTTCCCCTCCTTTTCATCTTTTAGTTTGTCTCTGCAATTTTTCTTTGATTCTCTCCTTCCGCAATTTGCGCTCCTGCTACTGCAAAGCTTTTTCTTCATCCTTTCTAGCGCTGTTTTTAATCTCCAATCTTCCATCCATTCCCATACTGATAAATGGCTTCCATCAGTCGTGCATACAAAACTTCTTTTGAAGAAGTTCAACAGAAGTTGCTCGAGAAGGGTTTTACTCTGTCAACCATTCCTGATCAAGAACCTTCATCTATTCTTTCAAATCTTTTCTCGATCATCAATGTGATGATCAAAAGATTATAGTCTCGCTCGGTCAGCTTCTCATGCTGGACTTCCTATTCCCTTGTACAATCCCGAGTTGCCTTTATTTTATGAAATTTTGGCCCATGAAAAATTCTCTCGGCCGTTTATCAATTAAGTGGCGATTGTATTCTCTTGATGCTTGAGTTCGCGAACCGCGGTGCAGGCAAAGGATCTTTATATTCTAATTCTGTCGGAAATCCCAAATTCGCAGACTTGGAAATAGCTGTTGAGAAATACACTGTGGAAAACTTTTTGAAAATTACTCGGTGATAACTATGGTGAATGCGAAATCTCATTGAGGCGTTAGCTTAAAGAAAAAGGATAATGTCTCTCAAGATAAATTACTCATGCAAGACATTGATTGGCACCCAGGCAATAATACCTCTCCTCGTCATTCCAAAGATGAGAAATGGTGGGTCGTACCCTTGATCTTAAATGGTCCTTACATCGCGGGCTCGATATTCTTCCTGCGAATCTCGCAGGATATCATCCTTGGGAATTCAAATGGCCTCGAGAAGAAGAAAGAGGTATGTCTCCGATTTCAAATCTTGCTTTCGCAACTTTCTTTCTATAATTGCTAAGTTTGTGAAATCTTTCAGATAGCCAGGTTGAGAAGAAGCTACAAAAAGGATCCGTCGGAGGATACTTTGACATTGCTTCGATCACTTACGAGTGAAGTAAGAATCACTTCCTTTCTTCTTATTTAAAACAATATTGTTGCCTCTGTTTCTTATCTTGACGCGTATGCGAAGGTTGGAGTTGAAGAAACTATTGCTGCGAAGACTAAAAGTAAGGGTAAAACTGTCGCTCGCAAGGGTAAATCCTCTGCCCCCTTAACTAAGAAGCGAAAGGTCCAATCCTCTTCTCGCCTTAGCTCAAGCTCTGAATCTTCTGACGAGGATAACCATGAATCGAATCCTTCTCTCGCCAAGAAGATTCCATCGACCAGTTCTTCCATGGATCAGTTATCCAGCATTTTCTCAGACTGTTTCCAAGGAATGGGAGATGCTCCCCTAGCTTCTCTTTGCGGGGCTCTCGCAAACGTGTGTAATGCTTTGCTTTCTCTGGAAGGCAATAATTCATTCAATGGAGTCTCTAGAGTTGTGTCTCCTGACCTTTTGAATGCACTTGGGTCTCTGGTATGTGTACAGTCATACTTCCCTGCTAACTTTAAATTGTTTAAGTATATATATATGTTTTAATGATTTTTCTATCTTCTTTTATAGGTTGGAAGATCTTCCTTTGTAGTTGCCTCAGACCTTGAGAGAAGACGCAACAATCTTGAAAAGAAGAATTTGCAATTGAGCAAGAAGATTCAAGAATTAGAGACCGAAGCTGCGTCATCTCGCGATAAAGACGAGAGAATTCAAAAGTTAAACACCGAACTTGACTCCCAAAAGGATAAGGTGTCCACTCTTCAAAATGCCAATCAGCAACTTTATGGTATAAAATTTTACCTCCTTTTACTATTTTTATTTTAACGGTCGCCTATTGCTACCTAACTTATTACTTTCGCAGATGTATATAATCTCTCCGATGAGGCTATTCTTCTCCATACATTTCCTGATCCTATGGATAATAACCTTCTTCTCGCTCACCTCAACAACTCTTTAAGTAGTTCATCAAACAAAATTAACTCCCTTTCATTAAATGAACTTGGACAAATATCGTCTTTTAGAAATTGAACATAGATCTGGTTTAAGTGCGCCAACCAATTTAAACGAATGTTTCTCGAGTCCAATAAAGAAATCAAAATTTTGAGGAAGAAAATTAGTGACCATATAGATGATAAAGATCGCATTGCTAACAATGGTGCAATGTGCATTAGCAACATTTCAAAAATCTCTCCTTGAATTACAAATTGAGCGGGATGAATTGCTTCGCCAGAATTCCTTGCTTAGTGAGCGAGAGGATCAAATTTGTTCCCTCCTTGTTATAAATAGTGACGATGAATTACCCTGGGTCTGCGAAAGTTTTAGATAATGCCGTAAATAATCTAGGTGTTGATGTTAGTCTTCACGCGAGCATACTTCCTTGGTTAAAGATATGATATCGATAGAGAAGGTTATTTATTACACCTTACTACTTCTTACTTCGTAGTATCGCTTGTAAATTATTAACTTGTTGTTACTTATTTGCGTAATCTGAGAAGAGGCTTCGGTTAGAATTAGAGAGCTTGAATCTCGAGAAAGAACAACTCGGGAATTTTCCAATGAGAATTGAAGAACTCAAACCGAAAAGAACAACTGTAAAAATCTCTCCCCTTCATGAGAATAGATATTCCAGGTTGAAGAAACAATTTCTAACGACAAAAGGAGAATTTTAGCAATGATGTTTCTCGTTTTCGAATGGAGGCATGGAGTATGTTTGTAAGGATCAAAATATCCTCTCGCATTCATATCCCCTGTCTCCTTGAAAAGGTTCCCGAGAATCTGCCTGTCTCGGGCGTTTCTGATAGCGAGGCCGGCGAAGAAGAAAATTCTCGGCGATGAGAATAATCGAGACTGAGGAATCGAGATGAAGAAGAAGAATCACCAAAGAGATAACTCTTTTTTGTTTTCTTTTTTCGCTTGTAATATCTCACATTTCTTCCCCTTTTTAGTGTATTTCTTGGATTTTTCCCCTCTGAATTCAATCTTCACTTCCCCTTTTTTGGTAGTTCTTCCTTGTAATATAATTGGCTAACATTATTGATGTATAACTCTTACATCAGAAGATGAATAACAATATTTCATCTTTTCCATTCCCATACTTGCCTCTCGTTATTGATCTTCGATGGAAGATTTTAGTTGTCATCATGTATGTTGTTGAATAATTTTTTTATTGTTTCTGAAATATATCGTTGCGACAAGGTCGCAAGCCGCCTTTACACTTTCATGCAATGGCCCATTGACCTTGCCTTATCATTTTTGTGTGGTCTTCCAAGTCGACCTCCCTAATTAGAGGTCTTCCCTGCCACCTTTCATTGCGGCAAAATCTCAGGACGTCTTTACACTTGCATGTAAGGACCCATTGATCTTGCCTTATCATTTTCCAAGTATTTTTGCCTCTGCAGGATGTTTTATTTGCGACAATATGACAGACCTAAGTCTTCTTGCGAAAACAAAGCTCCATGACATTGCCGTCGTGCGACGAAATCGCAGGACGTCCGTACACTTTCATGTAAAGACCCATTGATCTCGCCTTACCCTCGCGTTAGTATTATTGCCTCTGCAGGATCATTGCACAAATATGACGAGCCTAAATTCTCTTGCGAGAACAGAGCCTCATGACATTTGCGTCTGTTTTGACACCCCCTAATGGAGAGCGTCGCCCTTATCATCTCCCGGTTGCCCCTTCAAGGAGGCGAAACATCGGCCATACAAGACTAGCTCCTCCCATCCGGTCTTAACAACAACCAGTTGTTTTTCGCAGCCTCTTATCCCTTATACCTATATGGTTTATGGTTACGAGACTGCACCCTAAGTGGAGTTTTCTTTGGGCGAGTGCAACGCATGCCAAGACTTGCCAAGAATGGCCGGGGTAGGTTCATCCATCCCGGCACTCGGCTCAACCGTGTACCTCGGCGCCTTGTGCATACACTGACTCCTAAGAAGAGACCCTCGGTCGCCCAACCAGTGTATAACCTACATATATAGTTGGGAATCCAAGGTACCTCTTCCGGATAGGCTTTCATGGGCCCCAAATTTTCATGGTTCAAAGCCAGAGCGGTGTAACCTTCCCCCGAACCATGGCGAGAGATACCCCCTTATATGACGCACTTTAGGTCTTACATTTGCCTCTTACTTAAATGTTATTCGCGAACTAGGGTGTACGCCATAAAGGTTCGTCCCATTCTTTTACGCATTCATATTTGTTAAATCATTCAATCATTCATATTTCATCCTTTGCTGATATTTGTTTGCGAAGTATTCGCATAGTTTTGTTTCACTTGTTGTATTTCACTTTTCTTTCTTAATCAAATTCTCATTTTACTCGTTGTTGCGAGATTCTCGCACATCACTACTCCAGCTGCTACTTTGCCTCCTGCTTTTATTGATTGCTCACTTCTTATGCCTTTTGTTCCTCATATCTTTTGCTTCTTTGTTGTCATAATATTGGTCTGTCTCCAGGGATTCACCTCGCGAGATATGTTCAGCCCTCACTTCTATAGCATCTACCATCAGTTTCTCCTTTCTCTGTTCATTTCTCACATGTTGCTTCCAATCCTTTCTTTTGGCATTTCTTTCTTCGCAGCTTTCTATATCGACCTCATGACACTGTTGCGACTCCTTCCAGTCTCCCTGTATGATACCAATGCCGTTTGGATGTGGAAATTTTATACATTGATGATAGGTTGATGCGACTCCCAAGATTTCATGAAGCCATGGCCTCCCAATCAGCGCATTATATGGAGATTCCACGTCAACCACACAGAATAAAATATCAGTTGATAATCCTTGTAGAGGTATTCTCATGCGAACCTCTCCCTTTGGTTTGTTTGCAGTGCCATTAAAGCCATATATCTTGTATGTAGAGGGGATCAAATCTTCATCTTTTCCTCCCATCGTCTTGTAAGTATGGTAGAAGAGAATATTCACCGAACTTCCTGTCGATTAAGATTCGGTTGATCGCCCAAACAAGCTTCTGCCTCATCATCTTCTCCATCAACTGGTTTCGGGTTAATCTCTAGTTTCACAACCAACGGGCTATCATGTGTTTCTCTTCCTTTTGGCACTTCATCTGCAGAGAAAGAAATAGTCTTCAGCTGCCACTTTTCTAACTGCGTCGTTCTCGCCAGGCTCATTATTTCTTTATCATCAGCATCTCTCGCAAAGACTCTACTGAGCACGTTGTCATGAAAATCTTCGATTGTGCGATAAGAGTGGACGATAGAGTTGCAATTCAAATTTTTGGCTTTCGTTCCGATTTCTATCACAAATGTTTCCTTTCCTTTCGCTGACACTGTTCTGTGCATTTCTGGTGGTGGTGGTAATGTCTGGCCTTTTTCTTCTCCTTTTAGAAAGTGATTCAGCTTCCCTTGATCAATCATCCTGAGAATAATTCTCTTTACGTTTCTGCAGTCGTTTGTTTGATGTCCATGGAAGCGATGGTAAGAACAAAACTCATGACTTCTGTCGCCTGGTGGTGGTTCCATCCCCGCGTTCCAAGGTGCTGGTACTTCTTCCATCACGAGTATAGCCTCCCAGATCTTTTCCACACTAGCATTCAGTGGAGGCATCCTAATTGGTTCCCATACTATTCTGCGGCTTCTCTGCCCTCCATGGTTATATTGCCTTCGTCCACCATAAGTTTCTTGCACATTGTCTAGCCTCTCCAATCTTATTATTGTCATTACGGTTATAGTAGTTTCTTTCTTGTTCAAATTCCTCCCCGTCATGGCTTCCCATAGCTACTATCTTCCGCTGTCTCTCATCGACCTTCCCTCGTTTGCTTGTCCTTGCGAAGTGCTCGCCACCTTTGTATTGATGAACCGAGGTAACAAGCTTGAGTTCGCAAAGACATTCGAGTTTGTGTTCGCTTTGGATAAGAATTCATTTCATTCTCGTCTTTCTTCTAAGGTGATATATTCTTCCTGTAATTCTCGCAGTTCTGCCATCGTGATTGTATTTTTGACTCTAAAATTTGAATGTATAACAAGTTAGTCGCGAAGAGAGCATTCACAAATGAGAGGATGAGATATCTTTCCTCAACCCGTCCCCGCCATTTCGCTACACATGGTTCTCCATCTTATTGTCAACTCTGCCTTAAGCTCTCACCAACCCTTTGTTTCAACCCGAATACATCTTCAATACCCGGTCGTGAAGAGTTGTTACTTATGTATGCTCCTAGGAATGTGGCTTGTAAATGATTAAATGATGTAATTGTGTTCCTTGGTAGACCCTCAAACCATTTTAGTGCTTCTCCAATTAGGCTTGACGCGAAATATTTGCACAATATGGCATCATGATTCTCCCATTGTAACATACATCTCATATAAGCCTTAATATGTTGTATCGCACAGGTTGTTCCATCAAAGATGTTGGTTAATGCAGGTAGATTGCACTTAGGAGGTATTCCTCCCATCTGTACTTTCTAGCGTGAAGGGATTCTTCATGCTTCTCGTAATAGCTTCGTCTAACCTGTCTCCTTCCTCCTTCCCTTCTATTATTCAAGTAATCCTCTCATTTCAGCCAGTTCTCTTAAGATTTGTTCATTTGCCTCGAGAATTTGATTCTACCGGTCTTTTTAGCTCGCTTCTCTCCTTCTTCGCTCGTGCCTATTTTGACCTTCCTGCTCAAGTATTTTCTCCTCTTCTTTCCTCGCGACGCTCTTCTTCGTTTCTTTCGTCAATTCGCACGCCATTATATCGGTTGTTCTCTCTTCTTGGTTGCCTCTCAGCTCTCATCATCTGCACCCTCTCATATTCTTCATTAATATTTCTATTAGTACGATTCTGTTCCCTTCTTCTTTCGCGGTTATCATGGTTATTTTGCCGGATTGCCTCCTCCATCTCTTGATTTTCCATTTCTTCTCTTAGCCTTTCTCTCTCGCGAGCTAGTCGCGCTTGTTCAATGTAGTGTCTCTCAATGTCATCCTCGATCTCTGGTTTCTTCTCGCTTCTCTCCCGTGCAAGATTATTCTCCTTCAAAGAATTGGGTCATTCGGTTCTTGGAGTTGCATGTTTCCTTGATTTTCCCTATTCCGCTCATTTTGAAGATTTGCGGGCTGAGGAATATAACGATCTTCTATTTCTCCTCTTCTCTCGCCATGCTCTATATTCGGATTTTGTGTTTCTTCATTGGTGCTTTCTGTTGGTAAAACTCTCCTTCTTTCTTCTCCATTCGATCTTGAACTTGATCTCACGCTACTTCTAGATCTCCTATTTTGCAACCTCATATTTTCCATCCTCAATTCATGATTCTGTCTTGTCAAGTTTGCTCGTTCCTCTGCCTCTAGCCGTCTCTCCTCATGTATTGTTTGTCTCAATCTTTCTATTGCTGCGATTTCTTCGTTACCTGGATTCATTTCTCCATTCATTTCTTGCTCTCCTCCTCCTTGTCCATTGTTCACCAACTGCTGCTCCTCTTCTCTCTCGTCTTCAGAATCAGATCTCCAAGTATGTACACTTACTCTATCATAATCCTCGGCCGTGTTTGCTACTGGGAGATTGGTGGCTGATTTTGATCTTCTCCATCATTTCTCCTATTCATCCTTGATGATTCTCCCCGTTTCATTCCTCCTTTCTCCAAAGCAAGTCTCCCACTTCTTCTTACAATCGTTGGTTGCCCTTGTATATTTCTTCTTCTAGCCATCTTTCTTTTCCAATGACTTCTTGAGTATCTTCTTCAAATCTTTTTTTTCTGTTAATCCAAATTCCTTCCAATTTCTCACGTCAATCTCTCGCATTCCACAAGCTTCTAGCGCATATGTAGTAGCAGGATTTCCCACACTACACCCTTACTCGATTTTGCTTAATTAATCCATTAGAAGATGTAAGATCAAGAACATTGATTGATTGAATTCATGAAGTGTTTACACAGGAAAATAGAATTACACTTAGAAGTTAAAACACTCTTAAACTTTCTCTCTCCTAATGACTTGCCTAACAATTCTAAAAAGTTCTCTCCCTTACAACAGACTCACTCGACCCTTTATATAGGGTAATACATAGTGGATGACGACCTAAGCTATCCTTTATTTTCGGGAATGTCTCGCGAAGTGTCGCGTGTGTACAACTATTCAATCTCGCGACACTTCTAACCCTCGCCAGGTTCCATGTCTTTCGCTTGTTTTGTGTGTCGTTTCTCATCGCGTCGTTTATTTTAGTTTCCTGCGACTCCCTCGCTGTACCGTCGTTTATTGATCCCGCGAGCCCTATGCGTTGCGATATTATGATCCTACGGGCGTGTTGAGATTATTAGTCCCACATTCTGGGATATTTAAAATTTCGCGGTTTATAGTCCTTACGACCTCTCCACTTATTGCCAATTATTTTTGAGTTGAATACCCATATTTTAACA
>JAJJWW010008072.1:0-121762 GCA_023531295.1 Papaver armeniacum | reverse complement strand
AGATGTCTCAACTTAGTAATAAAATAAGAAAACATCAATGCTTAGTAGTCTTAGAGAAATTCTTGTTCTCTTAATAACTATCTTATATAAGATGCCTAAACTTAGTTATACTCTTTTTCCGTCTTTGACAGCTGAAAGCATTCTAATTTCTTGATCAACCAATCATAGGATAATTGACTTGCACCACTAGCGACATGCACAATCAAACCATGTAAAGTTAAGGTACCTTTACGGTTCCATCCCACAATTCTAGCCCGAATTACCGATTTGCTAGTTCCTTGGACATGACAGAGAATCCTTGTGTACTAAACACCTTCAACTGCCACTTTTGTAGGGAGCCTATTCCTTGGACCCATAAGTTGGAACCTACAAAAAAAAAAGAATCGCGGATTAGTAATAATCAAAGATAAAATGAGATAAAACTATACATTATAACTGAAATCTAGAATTAGAATTTTAGCAAAGTGGCAATGCCAAATAACTAGTAAAACATTGTTTAGCTGCCAAGGCATAGGCTTCATACTTCCAAGACAAGGATCCCGACCTGGATTATCTGGTCCAATGCATCTTTTCGA
Organism: Papaver armeniacum; assembly: GCA_023531295.1. Lineage (NCBI taxonomy): Eukaryota > Viridiplantae > Streptophyta > Magnoliopsida > Ranunculales > Papaveraceae > Papaver > Papaver armeniacum. The sequence goes on along the minus strand of JAJJWW010008072.1, from coordinate 121,187 downwards.
CCCAAATACTAGACATACAACCAAATGAAACTGATATCAACAAATTAATGGCAGCAAAAACTCATCAAACTTATCAATGTGATGTAACAAATGTAAGTGTAAGCATGGTTCAAAACAGATTCGAGCTCACATGCAAGCAAAGAATTGTCAGCTTCCCAATCCAGTTGATTTTTAATTTCCATTAAGATTTTGATCAGACAAGAAGGTTCAGCTGGGTTACCTTGACTGTCATTCGTTTGTGGTGTACTCTTCCATTTCTTCAAATTCCTTTCCCTTGGTAACTAGTCTCCTTGGTTTTTTCTCTCCTGAGTCCTGCCAATCTTGCAAGCCTTTGTCAATCATGGCAACTTTTTGCTCTTCGACTTCTGCGCGATTTCTGAATGGAATGTAACAAATAGATGATGAATGACTTGGCAATTAACCAATAGAATAGAAAATCCTAATTTAGTTACAAAATGATGAACTTAAACATCATAAATCAATTCTGAAATATGAATACCTGGTGATTACTCTGTAACACAATTAACATGAACATATATTATATAATCATCAATATGATTAAGACAAAGAGGTGTTATTACCTGCTCAGCATGAAAAGAAGAGCCTATCATCATAAGTAGAAGAATCCACAGCCTAAGAATTAAAAAAAAATAAAAAAAAATAAAAAAAAATCATTCATTCATCACTTTTGGTCGTTCCTAGCAAACTACAGCAATCAAACCCTAAACCCAAGTAATTTATAAATCAACAACTACACTAAACCCACAGCTCAGATCTAGTATCCCTAATTGTAATTTACGGTGTTACAATAATAAACAAAGATGTTGAACAAGTTAAAGAACTAGAGTATACTTTTTATAGATGAAATGATTGCGTACATGAAATATGGACTAACCAAAACTGACCGAAAAAAAGAGAAAAAGGGGAAAAGTCACCGAGTAACAACCCCAAAAGAAACAAGGCCATAGAACCCAACACAACCCGCCTCCAAAAAGCAAGGTAGATAACAAAAACGAAAAACAAACCAACAAACCCCTTTAAACTTCAAACAACAAGCTCATGGTGGTTGAAACAAAACTTCCTTCCAACTAATAGCAAATTGTTCCATAGAAATGCCTTGAAACACACCCCTGTTATGTAGCCAATATGCCACAGTTAGCTTAACAGAGTCGATGATGCCGTCTTCATCCTTACTAGTATTCTGAAAAGCTCTCATGTTTCTCTCATCCCAAAGACACCATAAAATCGCAGCAGGAAGAACCTTTAGAACCATTGATTTCCTTGCAGAATTAGCACGAAGAGGCCAAGAACTGATAAGAGTTAACAAGTTCGGTGGAGTTACCCATTTCAGCGACCACTCCTTGAGAAAAAAATACCAAACTGCCCACGCTACCTTGCAATGAATGAGAAGATGATTAGCGGACTCCCCATCTTTTACACATAGATAACAATGATTTACCCACTCTTCATGCCATCCTCTTCTACACATTAAGTCTTGCGTAGAAATTTTTTCATAACTTGCAGCCCACATAAAAAGACTTGCTTTTGTTGGCCAGTTACACGACCAAATCCTCTTTTTTAGGGATAAATCTTGGAGGATGAGGAGCTGATTTGTGGAGCCAATTGTAACACGACTTTACTGAAAAAATTCCATTAGCTTTTTCACCCAACCAAATTCTTATATCCGACTCCATTGTAGTGCTATTAGATTGAAAGTTGTCAAGTAAAAGGAGTAAAGAAGTTAATTCTGCAATGACCCCATCGTAAACTCTTCTAGAAATATCTAAATTCCAACTGACCATGCCACTTGAAAAAACTCTAACCTCTGCAACCACTGCGCTTTTCGATCCTGAAATTCCAACTAGAGTATACCTTTTCAACAGAGACAGACCAAGGAATTCAATCTTCATCCATTTTCCGAGTCTGCCTATACTGATTATCCAGATCAATACATAAATCATTTTGTTTCTTCCGTATCTTTAAGTTTCTTCATCTTGTTCTTTGATTTTCTAAACGGCACAAAGACTGATTCGAATCGTTTGTCTCTCGAGTTTTGTTTCCTTTTTATATCTAGGGTTAGGGTTTTAGGGCTGACAGTTGTTCTATAAGCACCATATACCCAGCGGATAAGGGCAGCTTATGACTCACGCTTAATCGGTGGATAACTGGATTTCACATGTGGAAAAAAAAAATGTGAAAGAACAATTTTACAATTCAAGAAATAATGGGTTACTGGTCATAACGACCATATAAGGATATCATTTTGTTTGTTGGTTTCACGTTAATGGCATATTTGGAAATTAAGATGTGCCGTAAGGTTTGATTAGAACCGTTTTCTTGGAGTAATTGGTTATGTGTTGCTTACGATGAGAATTTAGCTCGGGTGTGATTCCAAAGCAAGGGTCTTTCAGAGAGAATTTGGGAAAATATTAAAACTCTCATCTATTTTGGAACAGAAAATAAACTCAAAAACATCAAGTAAAGTGGAGCGGAGGGAGTAATACGGTTAAATGTGAGATGGAGATTTATAGATCTCTTAATATATGATATTTGTATTGGGATAAGATAAAAATCCTGGCTAAATTGGGACCTACTACAATTAATTTGGGCCTACCACTATAGGACAAAATAGTCATTGAAAGGTAAAAAAGAACACCCCTTATCCAATTATTTTTTAAAATGACTAATTTACCCATTGATTAATTAGCGTTAATCGGGTGATTAATTGATGTTTACTTAAATTAAACTAGAAATTAACTAATTTGGATTCCTCATCAAAACGTGAATTTTTTTTTTTCTGAAAAAACTCGTCCAGAATCGGTGGATGTTCATGCTCACATAAACCGATTGTAAGAATCGGTTTATAATACTTAGAACATAGACCGATTGTAAAATTCATGAGTTTTTTTCGTGATTTTTTTTTCGCCAAAATCGGTTTATATTAATGCCCACATAAACCGATTGTTAATGTGTGCATTTCTTCGACTGTTTTGCTCAAAATTTCTTTGTTCGATGTCGGAATGACCTCATTCTTTTTGCGTTCATTTTCAAATTTCACGCTCTATAATATAAAGTTAAAAATTTCTAGATTTGTACAAAAAATCAAACATGGTTAATGAATCGGTTGATGTTGTGCATTAACATAAACCAATTGTGCTTGATGTTCACCACATCAACCCTGGAATCGGTTTATGCAGGTGTACCATATCTACCGATTTTGAAGAACATCAATAACAATGGGTTTATGTGGACTCTTAAATAATCCGATTATGTGCATAGCGGTCAAGGAATCATAGGTTGTACAATCGGGTTATATGGACATACATATAATCCGATTCTAACAACAAAAAAAAAACATACAGAAAAAACGGTTATCTCTTCCATACCAGAATCGGGCTATGTGGGCACTAACGTAGGACGATTCTATATGCAATCGTTTCACAAGTACACTAACGTAAACCGATTCTGGTAAACCCAAAAAATTTTGATTTCAAAAAAATTGAATTTTGAGTGATTGCATGTTGCTAAAACCTAATTTAGGGGATTGAGTTGCTAAAAAAAGTACTAGATTCGTGTCATTTCATCTGCTTCTATGACAATCGAAGATGGTTCGTATTAGAAGAGAGGAAGAGAAGAAGAATCGGTTGGAGATGGAGATGGAGATGGAAACGAATTTGATTTTGATTTAAATTTTTAGTTTTATGATTTTGATTTTAGTTTTGATTTTGATTTTAGTTTTTAGTTTTTAAGTTTTAGTTTTATTATTAGGATTTAATGGGGACACATTTGTAGTATTAATACTTGGTAAAGGGTAAGTTGGTAATTTTCATCTCTTAATAAAAAAAAATTTGTCTCGTAGTGTATGCCCAAATTAATTGGTGTAGGCCCCAATTTAGCCAGGATAAAAATAAATTTGGAGAGTATGAGAAAATTTATGAAAACTAAATATTTTCTTATTCTAAGAGAATACTGCTTCTCCGCCTATATAACGGGGACAGAAGGAATATAAGAAGAACCAAAACCTATTGTTTAGATCAAATTTGATGTTTCTAAAATATCAAAATAAATTGTTATTTTTATTTCAGAGAAATTTGAACCGTTAAGATTTTTTTAGTCTGCTAATGTGAATTAGAAATTCTTAACATCTATTACAACTCCTAAGTTCTTCCTAAAGCGTCCAAATCTTATTTTCTGTTAGAAAAATCAGAGATTTCGAGTGATCTGATCATCATGCAAAAGTTATTGAAAATGTTTTTTGTGACTGTGCTTGAGTATTTGATTTATTAACTTCCCATGTCTGCATTGTACATTTATATGGACCATTTTAGCTCCCATACTAACTTATGTATAAATTAGTCTCTGCAGCAAGTTCATATCAAATTGACATAAAGCGCATAGTTACTATTATTATTTTACTTTTTCCGAATGAAATATATGTTTATCGTTTACTTTGAAAATAAATAAAAATCTGATGGAGATGGTGGAGAAAATTGAACTATCTCAAAGTAATGGTTAACTGAACACCATTGTAAATGAACTCGGGTTGCTCTTCTGATATCTGTGGCTATGTTGTTTTTCTTTTTATTACGAAGAAGTCACATATTTTAATTGGTAAGGCCCTTTGAATCGCGTTTACTTTTTGTTTTTAATTTAACGAAATTGGGGTTGTGTGGAAATCTAAGAAAGTCTGTTGTGGAGTTTTGTATAATGGCTAAATTTTATGTTTATATTCTTTACAATGAAAGTAAGTGATAACAATAAACTAAATACGGAAACTGACAGCCAACACTTAGATTTCGATTTTTATTAAAAAAATATATTTAAAATTTCAGATTGGTTTTAATTGAATGACGGCTATTAATTTATTTTTCTGAAGAGAAAAAGTTTATGATTTATGGGAAGGAAAAAATAAAATAAAAACAAGCTATATTACATCCAAATGATAGCTTCCCAATTCAAAAGAGTGTCATTCACAACTACAAGTACAATTTTTAGTGTTTTGATGTGCCTATTAGCTGCGCAATTGCACCTAAGGACTGACCATTACGTAGTATCCGTATGCTTCGGGGCAAATTCCCTCTTCCAGCAAATATAAAGTGCCAAGGGTTCTTATGTACAGTCCTTGCCAAAAAAATAAATCAGTACATCTGACTCGACTTTATGTGCAACGCCACCTAGGCTTCTTTTTTTCTCGAAATGGTGTCATTGCGATCTTGTACTTCCAACCTAACAACCTCGTAGTAATAGTGGTCCGCGATCAGCCGACGTAAAAATGAGTTGTCACCGGCTCTCCAGATTTAGGACAAGACATGACACAATATGAAGGGCGGAGAGGGGAATGACTCTAATACTGGAAGGGTCTTGTTAACTTGTATACCCGTATACATGTTAAGGTTCACTAAAACAACAAATTCTTGCATTGGAAACAAGATTTGTTTGTTTTACTGCATTGAAAACAACAATTCTTTGCATTGGGAACAAAATTTGTTGTTTTTAGTGCAAGAAAAACCAATTTCTAGTAGAATAAGACAAAAAAACACAATTTCCAAAGAACTAAAATAATTATTTATTAAACCTTAACATGTATACGGGTATACAAGGAATTGGTAATATGAGACCCATTCTCCCAGATTTTTCCACTGAGAAACCCACGCCCAAAAAACTACAGGCGCGCACCCATTTTCTGGATGAAAATTCTCCCACATCCCGTAATTTATAAAATAATTTTCGGTCTTTTTTTTCTTCATCTTCATCTTCAATTCCTTTTCTACACCAAATCACCACTACCAGATGCCATCACAACCACCTCCGTCACCATCAGAACCCCATCTATTCACTTCTTCCACCATCTGTATCTTCTCATAAATCTCAACAATCGATCATTTATTTACCTAATTGATTCAGTGAATCAATTTCTCAGTTTCACTTACCTCTCTAACTGAATTTGAACATCGGTCTTGATGTTGGCAGCAAAGAAGCTAAGAGATTCTGATTTCTTGCAACTTACAAGGTATTTTAGGGGGGTTTAATCGAAATGATTTTTAGTGCATTCTGTAATGAGTGTATTTTTTTTTCTCTGTTTAGATCTGTGTTTATGATCATGGATTTTATAATTTTTTATTGAGATAAATTGTTTTGTCCTTATTTTCATGGATGAAGCCTACTTTGGTGAAACTAAAGTTCGCCTGATGTTCATCCTAATCTCTGCAAAATAAGTAATTATTTTTTTATTTTATTTTTGCCTTGGATAAGTTGAAATTTAAATTCGCTTTTAAAGCTTGGCAGAAATTTGTTATCATTTTCTTTTACTTGTATATATGATCTGCTCATCTTTAACGTGAAATTCGCCTGATGACTTGCTTTTAGCCCTTATTGTATTCATTTTGGAGCAGTAAGTTTAGTTTCTTTGTTTATATGATCTGCTCATCTTCAACGTGAAATTCGCCTGGTGACTTGCTAATTTATCTATATATGGCAGCTAACTAGTTTGTATGGCAACAAGCTCCAGAATTCAAAAATGAATGTACGCGAGGTCACTAAATTCAAGCACTTACGAGCTTTTTGGTTGAATGAGAACATAGTGCTACAATAAGATGTTTCTGGAATGGTGGTTGCTGTCATGATTGAGCTATGAACAAATGGATTGATAAATGGATCAATGAAGTGAGTTAGGAATGGTGGTGTTGATGTTGGTTTCAATGGGTTATGCATTTTAAAGAAAATGGAGCTAAAGGATGCTGCAGTGGCAAGGCAAAGGAGATGGAAGTGCAGATGGGTTTGGTGTGCGTGTGACGTGCATTTAAAAGAAAATGGAGGTGTGAATAGTGATGCATAACAGGTTATGCATCTACAAAATTTGTTGCATAACTTGTTATGCATTCTCGATATTGGTTGCATAACACCTTCTGCAGCTTTTTTTTTTTGATAACTTGTTATGCAGTCCAGAAAACGGTTGCATAACACTTTATGCATCAACTTTTTTGTTATTGTTGAAACCAACAAAAACAAAGTCTGTATAACTTGTCATGCACCTACAATATAATATCTACATAACATGTTATGCAGTCGTGAAAATGGATCCATAACCTGTTATGCATCCGAAAATATGACTGCATATATATAATGCATTATGCATCGAGAAATTTGTTGCACAATCTTTTATGCATCGAGAAAATAGATGCATAACCCGATATGCATCCGTAAATATGGATGCATAGTGCATTATGCATCAATTTTTTTATGTAAGTACTAAAATCAACCAAAACAATGGTTACATAACTTGTAATAGATGCATAACTTTGTTATCCAAATGCATAATTTGTTATGCGGTGGAGAAAATGGTTGCATAATTCGTTATGCGTCTATGCAAAATGTGTTATGCATCTTTTTGGTGGCTGCATAATAGTTATGTATCAAGTTTTCAAAATTTTGCCTAAAATGATGATCACTACCGATTTTTTCGTGAAAAACAAAAATTTGATATTCTTGTTTGTACTCTGTTATGAGCTCTTTTAAAAAGATTTCCAACGATATAAAATTTGTAAAATTCTAAGGCGGATTTTTAGATATGTTATATCCAAGGTGCGTTGCCAATTATACCCCGATGCATAACCCGTCATGCGCATGCATAATTCGTCATGTAGAAATTTTTAATAATTTCATATAATTATGGGTGTCAAGGAAATAATTATGGGTGCCATGGTACCCAAAATTAATTGTGGACCTGACAATGAAAATATTATTTTTTTTGGGTATGCGCCTAATTTTCCCATGATGAAAAGGGGAATAATCAAAGGCCTGGATTTGTTGTCCCAGATTTGGCCTATGTTAGTTGTCCTAGTTCTAGAGTTTTCCATTATTCACAACAGTAATGACTGCTGAACTATAACAGCCAACTACTTAGCCAATTTCTAGGGGGGGCAGTAATGACTGTTACCTAATTTCCTTAACTTTTACAAGAATTTTTACCATGTTGTCAACATTTGAGAGTGACTTGAGCTAGCAAATGGTGCATCTATCCTCCTGTTGATAGATTAATTGTACATCCGACCAGACAACCAAAATGATACTACGGCTCTATTCTATTGCCAGTTTGCCACTCTATTCGCGGCAGTACTCTCACAAGTCATATTGGGCGTTGGCCATTCTGGCACACACACCATATAGGAAAATAAAATAAAGCAGGATTTCAATACATTTTCCAGAAGAGAAAAAAGTGAAACAGAACAAAATGCTCAGTGGAATTTGGCACCCTAACACTGATACCCATGTTAGCAATGTTGTTATTACTCTAATGATTTGTCTAATTTCCCATCCGAATGAAGAATTATGAAATTTTTTTAATTTTCGATATCCTCATACTAGGCTTTTTTTTTTTTTTTTTTTACTTTTCGACAAGATCTCGAAGTCCAACATTTAAGGATGTTCTATATTTCAACGTGTTAGTTGTGATATTTACATGTTGTTACACACTGATGTTATGATATGTGATACACCGAAATTATGTGAACAAATCGGGAAAATGGAGTTAACAACATTAATTTGATGATCCTTAATCTCCTTATAAATTAGTAAAACACTAGTTCATTTTTACCCGTCTAGTTAATTTGCATCAAAATTTGAAGTGCATAGTCTTGGAGGTAGTGTTGTAATTTGCTCTTTATGGAAAGTAAAGTACTAAAAAATTGAGCCGGTGGAGGAAATTGAATTCGACAACCGTAAAAACTGGAAATCACTTACGGTATTTACCGAAAATGACTCCAATTCCATGACTTAAAAACTGGAAATCACTTACGGTATTTATCAAAAATGACTCCAATTCCAAAACTACCAAGAGTAGAAAAAAAAAGAATAAGAAAATATGTGAGTTTTTACTTTTTGTAGTTGTAGCGGTGAGTTATTCTCTTATCTCTTCTCTGATTATAATAAAATTCTTTCTTCCACCGAAAGAAACAAATCGAAAAGAAAAAAGGATAATATCATAAATGTCAATATTTCATCAAAGTAAGAATGCTTAAAAAAACAAAAAAAAAAAAAAAAAAAAAAAAAAAGAAAAATTCCATTTTCAGTTAAACATGAGGTTGGTATCTAGCATTTGTCACATGCTGGTAATTCTTGCACTGGTAAGAGCTAAACAACTCTTTTTGAATGCAAAGAACCAATTTTCATTTTGAAGCCGTTTCCATAAGAAAGTAAAATTTCAACGGTGGTGCCTAATGCCGTGTAGAGCCAGCCAACAAGTGGTCTTCTTTCTGCTTCTAGTATAAAGCAAAACTCTGTGGTCGGAATTGTTAAGAAAAAAGAAAAATTCCATTTTCAGTTAAACATGAGGTTGGTATCTAGCATTTGTCACATGCTGGTAATTCTTGCACTGGTAAGAGCTAAACAACTCTTTTGAATGCAAAGAACCAATTTTCATTTTGAAGCCGTTTCCATAAGAAAGTAAAATTTCAACGGTGGTGCCTAATGCCGTGTAGAGCCAGCCAACAAGTGGTCTTCTTTCTGCTTCTAGTATAAAGCAAAACTCTGTGGTCGGAATTGTTAAGAAAAAAGAAAGATGATTCTGTTAACTTTGAATAATCGTAACGGAAAAGAGCGAGAGCCAATAATTTGTTGTTTCTTTCCCGAGGTATAGTGATCTGACCCGCAACCAAAAATTTTAGTACGGCTCTATTCTATTGCCAGTTTGCCACTCTATTCGCGACAGTACTCTCACAAGTCAAAATGGGCGTTGGCCTGGCACACCACAGGAAAGTAAAATAAAGAAAGACTCGATAGATTTTCCAGAAAGAGAGAGAAAAAGTGAAACACGAAATGCTCGGGTATGGGAAATATATATCTTGTCTTATCATCAAAAATCACCAACAATTCCTTCTTATGTCTACAAATCAAAAACCATCTCAGATGTGTCGACTATAGTTCTTAAAACACGATTACAAGTTCTTCAAAAACCTAGCTTCAATTGATTTTTATGTTCTAAGACACCGAGACACGAAGACTCAAATTACCAAGACTCAAAGACACTGTTAACCCAAGATTGAAAGACACTAAGACTCGGAGAAACAAAGTTCTATTCCAAGCAGCTCAAAGACACCAAGTTTCAAGATTCAATTTTGGATCAAAGTGTAGTAGCGGGATTTCCCACACTACACCCCTCACTATATTTTGTAGATCTAAATCATATTAATCACCTAAATTTTAAATATAAGTGCTAGAAATTTAAATAGACACATAAGATTTTTTACGTGGTTCGATCAATGTGATCTACATCCACGATTCTTCACTATGATTGTTGAGGTTACATTTGAATTACATTGAGAATTTCCATTAATGGATATTTTCTAGAGCTCTAGATCTAATTATTTGGGGAAGAAGATGATAAAGAAAATAAATCTCTCTCTAAAAATCTCTCTCTCCTCCTAAAAGTGTCCCCCCCAAAATTATTCCTCCTTTCTCCAGCAAGTCTCCCACTTCTTCTTACAATCGTTGGTTGCTCCTGTACGTTTCTTCTTCTAGCCATCTTTCTTTTTCAATGAATTCTTGAGTATCTTTTTCGAATCTCTTCTCTGTTAATCCAAATTCTTTCCAATTTCTTCGTCAATCACTGCTCGTCCCTGTTTCTAGCGCATATGTAGTAGCGGGATTTCCCACACTACACCCCTCACTATATTTTGTAGATCTAAATCATATTAATCACCTAAATTTTAAATATAAGTGCTAGAAATTTAAATAGACACATAAGATTTTTTACGTGGTTCGATCAATGTGATCAATGTAGGATTCAAATATCGCACAACATATTTTCTTAGCGTGCGAGATTCAATTATTTTCTTAACTCGCGAGAGTGTCTCGAGAGAAGGTAGCAAGACTCGAGAGAGTGTCTCGAGAGAAGGTAGCAAGACTCGAGAGAGTGTCTCGAGAGAAGGTAGCAAGACTCGAGAGAGTGTCTCGAGAGAAGGTAGCAAGACTCGCGAGAGTGTCTCGAGAGAAGGTAGCAAGACTCGCGAGAGTGTCTCGAGAGAAGGTAGCAAGACTCGAGAGAGTGTCTCGAGAGAAGGTAGCAAGGCTCGAGAGAATGTCTCGAGAGGAGGTAGCGAGCCTCATGAGACTATCAAAGAGCTCTCGAGAGTATGAGCCAGCCGTATGTGAGTTGTCATCCACTATGTAAACACTATATAAAGAGGAGAGCCGGAGAGAGAAAAAAAGAGAATAATTTTGGGAGAGAGACTTTATTTTCTTTATCATCTTCTTCACCTAAAACTAGATCTAGAGCTCTACAAATTATTCATTAATGGAGATTGTAAATGTAATTCTTGTGTAACCTCAACAATCATAGTGGAGAATCGTGGATGTAGATCACATTGATCGAACCACGTAAAAAATCTTATGTGTCTATTTAAATTTCTAGCACTTATATTTGGAATTTAGATAATTAATAAGATTTAGATCTACAAAATATAGTGAGGGGTAGTGTGGGAAATCCCGCAACTACATATGCGCTAGAAACAAGGACCTAATCTTGTTGGTTCAAGAAAGTTTAGAAAAAAAACGCTACATGGTGAATTCAATTGGATCTATAAACTTTAAGAGAAATTTCCATGAAAAGTAATTACTGTTCATACTTTTTATTTAGATCTATAAAATTTAGGTTCAAAAATGGAAGTTTTATGGAAGAAATCACACTTTCAGGGAGAAAATACCGTCAACAATTCAAGAACATAAAAAAAGGGTTTGATGTGATAAAATTCAAGGAAGAAAGCTAATTTTTTAATGGAAGATTTCATATTCAGGAGAAAAAGAAAAGAGGAAAATTGTTGAAGGAAATTAAGGAAGAACGAAGAAAAGGATAAGAACAGAACGCTGTGAATTTTATCACAAACAGAAACTCGCACAGATGGTTTGAGTTGGAGCGAAGAAGCTTGATGTCGCAAGATCAAATCTCGCCACAGTCATATTTTTTCACATTTTTTCTACAGCCTAGAGAGGAGAAAATGAGTATATTCGCAATATTGTTTCATTATTTCGCAAAGAAATAGCCCAGATGGTCAGAGAAGAAGTATGCAAACCAGAGGTCGCGGGTTCGAACCTCCCTCCTCGCAAAGAATTTTTTGGCTCCGCAAAAAGGGGAAAAAAATGTATAATCTCGCAAGGTTGTTTCGTTATCTCGCAAGCAAGAGGCGGACAATTGGTCACTGCGGTTAATGAGTTCATGGTCGCGAGTTCAAGTCTCAACGAACGTGTATTTTTCACATGGATTTTTCGCAACAATATCTCGCAAGAAGAAAGTAAGTGATTATTTCGCGAAACACTTCGCAGAGGCAGGGCTAGCACGGTTGGTCGAGGCATGAATGCAAGCGTGGAGGTCGCAGGATCAATTCTTTCTCTCGCACATTTATTTTTGTTATGCGAAATTTACGCACGTACTTTGCTTATCTCGCAAAGAAGAAAGTTGATGATTATCTCGCAAGTTAATTTTGCAAATGAGGATTAGCACAATTGGTATGGTGCGAGAATATGCAAGAGGCAGGTCAAGGGTTCAAATCTCACTTCTCACATTTCTTTTTGCATGCGAGATTGACAACAACAAACCACAAAAGCTAAGTACCACTTTCCTTAAACATTTTACTTACAAAAAATAAAAGATTTTTGATTTGATTTACAAACGCGATACAATCGCAGAATTACAAAGATTTCGTAACTACAAAGATTTCACGATTACAATAATTCGAGAACAATATCTCGCACGAATCAATTTATATATTTCCCTTAAATATTTGATTTGTTTCAAATGAGAATGATATCCAACATGGAGAGTAGTAGCGGGCAAACCTTTATGGCGTACACCCTAGTTCGCGAATTTACCTTATGATTTCGCAAGAGGCAATGTACCTAAAGTGCGTCATATAAGGGGGTACCTATTAGGATCATTTCCATGAAAGATGTTTATCGTTTGAGACGAAACAAGTTATACAAAGGAAATCAAAACAAAGAAAAATGATTTGAACTTGCAATTAAATGAAAATTTTTGATAAAAGAAATGTTGAATACTAATCTAAATTTTTATTTGCATTCAAAGATAGCATGAGGCAAAGAACATGGAACGAGTTTCGCATGATGGATTCGCAATACTTCTTATATTTAGAGGATTAAGTACTTCTTATACTTCTCAAAGGATACTTCATACTTCTTATATATTTCGAGGATTGAGTACTTCTTATACTTCTCAAAGGATACTTCATACTTCTTATATATATTTCGAGGATTAAGTACTTCATATACTTCTTCAAGGATACTTCATACTTCGCATAATTCAAGAAACGATACTTCATATATACTTCTCAAAGCTTGAACTTCGCAAAAGAATAGAGGCAAGTACGTACTTTTCAAGTCCAGTATTCTTCCGCTCGTTCCTTCATCAACAAAGACCAAAGATTACTACAACAACGATTTTCCTTAAAGATCGCTCTTCAAGCAATATTCAAGGAAAAAGAGGCAAGATGTAGGATTCAAATATCGCACAACATATTTTCTTAGCGTGCGAGATTCAATTATTTTCTTAACTCGCGAGAGTGTCTCGAGAGAAGGTAGCAAGACTCGAGAGAGTGTCTCGAGAGAAGGTAGCAAGACTCGAGAGAGTGTCTCGAGAGAAGGTAGCAAGACTCGCGAGAGTGTCTCGAGAGAAGGTAGCAAGACTCGCGAGAGTGTCTCGAGAGAAGGTAGCAAGACTCGAGAGAGTGTCTCGAGAGAAGGTAGCAAGGCTCGAGAGAATGTCTCGAGAGGAGGTAGCGAGAGCCTGCGAGACTATCAAAGAGCTCTCGAGAGTATGAGCTGTATGTGAGCTGTCATCCACTATGTAAACACTATATAAAGAGGAGAGCCGGAGAGAGAAAAAAAAGAGAATAATTTTGGGAGAGAGACTTTATTTTCTTTATCATCTTCTTCACCTAAAACTAGATCTAGAGCTCTACAAATTATTCATTAATGGAGATTGTAAATGTAATTCTTGTGTAACCTCAACAATCATAGTGGAGAATCGTGGATGTAGATCACATTGATCGAACCACGTAAAAAATCTTATGTGTCTATTTAAATTTCTAGCACTTATATTTGGAATTTAGATAATTAATAAGATTTAGATCTACAAAATATAGTGAGGGGTGTAGTGTGGGAAATCCCGCAACTACACAAAGCTTCAAAAACCCGAAAATTAAAAATTTTCTGGAATTGTATCTTGATTTTTTTAACCTCTAGACGTTAATTTTTGATCTCTATCTTCTTCTGTCTAATTTCTCTTGATTTAAATATGATTTCACTTACTTTAATTTCATAACCCTTTCTCCCTTTGTTTTCTACGCCTGTGCATATTTTAGCAATAATATGAAGTTAATCAAATTTTGCAAAAGTCACTTATCTTGTATCTCAAAACTAATTCGTACTCGGCTAATCCCATGTACCCTTTGCTATAAATGGAAAAAAAGGAAACTTCTGAGAAATCAAAGGCTTGAACAACCAATGTCCAATCCCAAGGTATATCTTTTCATGGTAGAGAAATTGGTTCCAGATCCTAATTACCTTTTTTCAATAACCTATGCCGGAGCCATGAATCAATCTATGAAAGCCCTGCCGGTCTTCAATGAGGTAACCCTTAACTCCAATCTGTTGCCTAAACTTTCAAGGAATGTCTACAGTGAATCCTGCAATTTTTTTGTTTACCAATACATTTATTGGAATATTGTACGTTGTATGAGAGAAGATCAAGTGACGGTGTTAAATTATGCACATGAAGTGAAGACTAAATCAAAGGATATTTCTAGAAATATTGTGTAATTAATTTCTAGACATATATTACCTAGTCAAAGATAATAAAGATATGATATTATCTTTTTAGGTTTCATTTACTCTATAAATAGGAGTGTCAATGTAGATGTAATCATCTCAGTGTCTACTGATGATCAATAGTGGAGTTTCACCCTAAGGGGTTTGTGTGGATGTAGGCGTTAGTGCCGAACCACGTTAATCGCTTCGTCTTCTTTGATTTTCTTTCTATCTAATCGATGATCCGACTCAATGATACCCATAATTTATTATGGTATCAGAGCGGGGAGATCCGCTCAATTGCTTCCGCTTTGTATTGTTTGGGTTATCATTTTCATCGATTTTATTCAAACTCATCAACAATGTCTAACAATTTTCTCATTAATCTATTTGTTTGGTTTGTCAAGAACATTCAATTCAGTTCTTTGATTGTTCGTTTCGTCAAGCTAAATCATACAAACAATCGGACGATGTGGTGACTTAAACCACACAATTTACTAATATTTTTATTTTTTGATCTATCCAAGATCTCCAGTATCACATAATCATGCTCCCATGAAGTCAGAACTAGAAAATATAAAGATAAAAGAGAATTCTATTGAATGTGATATTTTACATTGAGAACCCATAGGGTATATATAGCGATACCGTAACTTGGTATGCAAGAATAATACTTGTAAATCAATTCATACTAAATATATCAAATACTAAATATAATCCTAAATACTAAAACT
The DNA here is from genome assembly GCA_023531295.1 of Papaver armeniacum. NCBI lineage: Eukaryota > Viridiplantae > Streptophyta > Magnoliopsida > Ranunculales > Papaveraceae > Papaver > Papaver armeniacum. The sequence continues at coordinate 105,639 of JAJJWW010008072.1, read as the reverse complement.
TTCCATATAATTTATTATTACGAATCCTATACTCTAACACCTCCCTCAATCTCATGGGGATTGCAAATCACATGAGATTGGCCTTGAAAGTTGATGATGAAGTGCGATGCAATAAACGCCCGAGAAGTATAAGAACAAGCGCGTCGCCATTAAAAAGAACACCGATTAGGAGAACCGCCAAGCGAAATTAACATAACTGTTGATGGAGAATATAAGAACTATTGATAAGAGAAAAGAGATAATACCCTGCATTGCCTGCAAAATTGGGATAGATGAGATAGAGAACAAAATTAATTAATCAAAGAATGACGGAGGTCGCGAAGTTGAACGCAGTCGAGAAGAAAATAATTGGTGGGGTAGAAAGTGAAGTAGTAAGGGACGAAATTGGGTGCGGCAATCGGTGGCGGCATTGGTGGAGTAGTAACGAGAAAAAGGATCGAGAGAAGGAAAAGGAAAAGGAATTTATGGACAAGAGAACTCGGGTACTGGGCGGAAGATGGAAAAAAACCGTATACGGTTGCAAGATATATTTTTCGAAAGAAAGTGGACATGATTAATCAATTAATAAGAGACGTGGGGAACTACCGATTAATCGATTAAAAGGAGAAGTGATAAAAGAAGAGCAGGAACTAGTAACCATTGGATGTGTCCCAAGAGCGGGAACTACACTGTAACGAGAGGAGGTTTACTGTTGGATCGAACTAGATATTGTTGAAGTAGAGCTAGGTCTTTGTCGGAGTAGAAGTAGGTGCCGTAGTTTTATAGAAGTAGGTGCCGATGAATTGATGTTGTAGCGGGTGAAGAAGGAGATTCCATAGCAGAGTCGGGCGAGAAATGCAGACGTGAATTTGTAGTAGGTTCTCAGAAAGACGTTTGGAGAAGGTGCACTAGAAGATTCGAGAGGTATTGGAACGTGGTCACTTGGAGGAAGAATAAGAAGGAGAGACGGGTGGTGAAGTGGGGTGCGAACGTACGTGGAGAAAAAGAAAAAGAATGGTGGTAGAGAAAGTGGGCGTATTAATTAACTAATGATGATTGAGAGGTAGGAAACAAGCATTGGATGGAACGATAATTAAAAGATGGAAAAAGACAAAGATGTGGAATGGTTTTGTCTTTTTGAGTGATAAGAGGAAGGGATGACGTGACTGAAAAAGACAGAGGTATTGGACGAGATGTAGTAGAAAAATAAGAAGGAGAAAAGAGGTGCTATTGGTAGTGATGAAAAAAATAAGGGTTTGGTAGAAAACTCGCAGACCTAAAAAATAAAATAAAAACTAAAAACTAATCATATTGCAAATGGAGGAAAGATCCGGCGGACGGTAGCATTGGAGACTACACCGCCGCTAAAAAAGAAAACGAGGTGGGCAACAGTCCGGATCGAACCCGCCGATACCAAGTCAGAACTAGAAAATATAAAGACAAAAGAGAATTCTATTGAATGTGATATTTTACATTGAGAACCCATAGGGTATATATAGCGATACCGTAACTTGGTATGCAAGAATAATACTTGTAAATCAATTCATACTAAATATATCAAATACTAAATATAACCTTAAAAATCTCTAATTGATCACTAAATATATAGCGATACCGTAATGGATGAGCTAATTTATTTTTTTACTCTCTAATTGATCACTTTCTGGTCATTTTATTCATGTGGTTTATCAACACAACAAATGATCATCGATCAGTTAACAAATATTTTTGCAAACTTTGTTGTGATTATTAGAAGGATACATCAAACTGTTTTTTGTCAGTGTACTAGCCTTGTTCATTCGGCACTTTCAAAGTTTCCTTTGATCAATCAAATGAAACTAATATATTTTCCCATATATTCACATTTTGGGAATCTGTTTTTTTCCAAAAATAGCTTGCATATTCCCCAAATTATTGGAATATCTCATATGGCATGGAATTCTCCTTAAGTGACGCAGTTTGTGCCATTTTTATTCGCTGTCAGTTCAAACACATGGTTAGTGAAACCCCAGTATGTCGGAACCTTGATTGAAGGTGCAAATCAATCAGCTTATGGTTCTTTTGTTAATTACCATAGCAAGTTGTGAGCATGAAATAATATCCTCATATGGTTCTTTTATGAGCTAATATTCCTCAAACAATCAACTTCCCGTGCATCTTAATCAATCATAAAAGATGTAAGTGTTATCATGTAAACTTTTCATTCCTACAGATTGTTGTCTTAGTTATTCAAGAACTAAATTCTTGAACTTTCATTGTTGGATTTCATATCCTCCTATCCTTTCAAGCAAACCCGATATACGGGTCGAATCAATTTAATGTCCAAAATATCCGCATATAGATTTTTATTACTTCTCTGTCAATCAAAATTATTTATTATAACATGGTAATCCCTTAATTATCTCACTGGCAAACCAGAAAATATTTCCATTTGTATGTGAAATTGATTTTATTTCCAAAAATATTTTGCGAGTACATCCAATATATTTTCTCGGAAATATATTGCATGCGCAGTTATAGCCTTTTTTATGGCCGCAATATATATCACCTACCCATAATTATTCCATAATTCTCGTCATTTAAATTGACGCAAATTTTTGTCAACATGGACTTTCCTGATCATCTATTTATCATGGATTTCCTATCTCTAGAAAATCATCATCATTTATATCTTGTCTTGGTTAACAATTACCAAACCAAGCCATTATTCAGTCAAGCCAATCGAGTTTTAATGCCTTTGTTTTCTTTTATGAACAGAGTTATACTGTTTGCTTAGGACTCTATTATGTTTCCTTCCCAGCAAAATTTTTATGTGATTGACAACAACTATCTTTGTTGATTTATATATGGCGAAAGGTAGAACCACTCGTAACAAAGTTAAAATTAACTTTCTTTGTTTCTGATTTTTGATATAAAATCATTATTGTTGATTTCATTATTGTTTGTTGATCAACATCTAAATCCTAAATTAGGGGTTTATTCATAATCAAGTTTGTATGGTTCTGATCCTACTTTCTTTTCAAGAACTAAACTTGATATTCCAATTTTGGATTTCATATTCTTATGATACGGGTACTAGTTACCTATCTCTCTGTCGTATCACGTAAATCTCGAAAATGATAAAATGATAAATTTTCTCATATCATTTTTTGGTCTATTCTCATTTCAGTTACCAGTCCACATAAGTATACATAGTATGTTGATATGTTGACATTTCATGCCCCAATATATTCGCAACTTCTGTTGGAGGCATTTTCAACTTCTGTTGGAGGCATTTTGTGGTTCATAGATTTTTATCTAAGGCCATGTTATTCACATCTTGCTCCTTTATTTTTGAGCTTTAGCTTATATGCAACCAATGTCATTAAGAATATTTAATTCAATCAAATTTGGCAATTTCACGTTCTAAATATCTTGCCATTTGGAACAGGTTGAAAGTGCAAACTGTGTTATGTGTGGGCTGGTGGATGAAACTACAAATCACTTATTCATTCACTGTTCTAAAACTTTTGAAGTCTGGGATTATTTTATCAAGGCTTTTCATGTTTCTTGGCCAGTTCCAGGTACGGTTTTACATCTTTTTAATGCTTGGGAATGGAATGTATTGAATGGCAGGAGTAAGGAACTATGGAAACTACTGCACTATGCTTTGATATGGGTTGTATGGGACGAAAGAAACAGTCGAGTTTTTGGAGGAAGGCATAAGTCTGTATATGAGATTATTCTTCACATTAAGCAGATGCTCATACTATGGTGTTGTGAGCAGGACACTTTTCGTTTCATTGACAGCTCGCAAGTTTTACATAACTGGGAGACTGTAATACACATGTAATCTAGTCAGTTGATGACTATCTTGTAATGGTTTCTGGCTGGTTTTTTCTTAATATAAACTTTTCACTTTCGAAAAAAAAAATATCTTGCCATTTTTTGGAACCCCAAACCAGTCAAAGTCTGCAGAAGATTGTTTGTAGCCCACTGTATTCTGCTACTGTGAAGATGATTTTGCAAATTTGGTAGCCCACTGCTACTATGAAGATCATTTTGCTTTTACTATGATTCATATTTATTGAAGCGCCGTTGTAATCGAAGATCAAGTGACCGTGGTCAACAATTGAAGAGTGTATGTTACAAGATTATTTCAAGAGATTGTTCAAGTGGCACACTTCAAAGACTCTCCGTGTCCAACTTGAGGGGGAGTATTGGAATATTGTACGTTGTATGAGAGAAGATCAAGTGACGGTGTTAAATTATGCACATGAAGTGAAGACTAAATCAAAGGATATTTCTAGAAATATTGTGTAATTAATTTCTAGACATATATTACCTAGTCAAAGATAATAAAGATATGATATTATCTTTTTAGGTTTCATTTACTCTATAAATAGGAGTGTCAATGTAGATGTAATCATCTCAGTATCAACTGATGATCAATAGTGGAGTTTCACCCTAAGGGGTTTGTGTGGATGTAGGCGTTAGTGCCGAACCACGTTAATCGCTTCGTCTTCTTTGATTTTCTTTCTATCTAATCGATGATCCGACTCAATGAGACCCATAATTTATTAACATTAGATATGATTACTGCTTTCTAACCCCAAGAAGAAAACATAGAAACATGTCTAGATGAAACATAGACAAATGTATGAACCTTTGGTAGATATAACTACAATTTTACATGACAAACAAATGATACAATTGTATGTTTACAATATTGTGTGTTTAATCCAGAGCATGATAAGCAAACATAGAGATGGATGTTATAATCTAAATAGTCTGGTTTACTTCCAATTTACTGGTAGTATGTGTTATCAATACGCGTTGTTAGATTTAGAGTATCCAGAAGTATCTTACTTCTGGCAGTTTGTTATCACCATAGCCTGGAATTGCCAGGTCCTAGGAAATGTAGAAACGATAAATATCCTGAATGATATTCTGGATAAAAACAATCTAGACACACTCTTTCTATCGGAAACTAAACAGCAAAACAAAGAAATGCATCGCATTATGCAAAAAGTTAATGTTTACAATTACTGGCTTGTACCTCCTAGAGGTACTGCAGGGGGGCTTTGTTTCTTGTGGAAAAAGAACATGCAAATAACAATTTTAGATTACAATCATAATCACATAAATGCATAGTTACTATAATTATTTTACTTGTCGAATGAAATATATGTTTATCGTTTACTTTGAAAATAAATAAAGATCTGATTGAGATGATGGAGAAATTGAACTATCTCAAAGTAATGGTTAACTGAACACCATTGTAAATGAACTCGGGTTGTTCTTCTGATATATGTGGCTATGTTGTTTTTCTTTTTATTACAAAGAAGTCACAAATTTTAATTGGTAAGGCCTTTTGAATCGCGTTTACTTTTTGTTTTTAATTTAAAAAAATTGGGGTTGTGTGGAAATCCAAGAAAGTCTGCTGTGGAGTTTTGTATAATGGCTAAATTTTATGTTTGTATTCTTTACAAAGAAAGTAAGTGATAGCAATAATCTAAATACGGAAACTGACAGCCGACACTTAGATTTCGAGTTTCATTAAAAAATATATTTAGAATTTCAGATTAGTTTTAATTGAATGACGGCTATTAATTTATTTTTCTAAAGAAAAAAAGTTTATGATTTATCGGAAGGAAAAAATAAAATAAAAACAAGCTATATTACATCCAAATGATAGGTTCCCAATTCAAAAGAGTGTCATTCACAACTACAAGTACAATTTTTAGTGTTTTCCGCCAATAACCATCCTCAATCTCAATAGGGAAAGCTTTGATGTGCCTATTAGCTGCGCAACTGCACCTAAGGACCGACCATTATGTAGTATCCGTATGCTTCGGGGCAAATTCCCTCTTCCAGCAAATATAAAGTGCCAAGCTAGCCAAGGGTTTTTATGTAAAGTCCTTGCCAAAAAAAGAGACTTGGTAAGGGGCGGTAGGAATCGGTAGAGGGGCGGCAACCTAATAAGACAAAAAAGGTCATTAGAAGTAAATTCAAGTGCCCCTTATCAATAAAACCTTGGAAATGACTAATTAACCCTTATTGTTAATAATCAAGTTTAGTAATGATAATCAAGATTAGTGTAGATAATCAAGATTAATTTTGATAATTAATTTACACTTATTATAGAATCAAAAATCAGATGTTTAGAGTTATAAGAAAAAAAAATTGAGGAGAAGAAAAAAAAAACTTTTGTGATATTTGTGAAACCCTAGATTTTGATTCACTCAACCAAAATGAGTGATTCAAGTGGCAAATTAGAGGTGGGTGATCAAAATTAGTTCTCATTAGCTTTTTGTTGATCAAAATTATCTAAAGTATGTAAAAGATCAAATTTTTAAAATTTTTCTCAAGAACATACGGTTGGAAATAAGCTAGTTACCAACCGTAAATCGGTTCAATTTGGGAAAAACCCAATCGTAATACCATTCGGTTGATAGAAAATCTTGGATACGAACCGTAACTACTTACGGTTCATAAAAAAGGAATCGAAACCAACCGTAACTAAACTACGGTTGGTAAGTCAACTATAGTTTACAACCGTACATCATCACTTCAAAAATTCTTAACATTCAGGATGATATACGGTTGGTAACTTTCATTAAGTTACCAACCGAACCCAGGTGCGGTTGGTAACTAAGGTTTCGTACCAACCGTACCTAAACCTAATTCTCAATTTTTTAAGGTACGGTTCGTATTTGGGTTGTTAGCAACCGTATGTTCTTCAACCAATACGGATACGGTTGGTATCTCAAGTTATTACCAACCGTAACTCACATACAACACACAAATTCCGGTTTCAATTTCGATCCAAAACCCTAATTTTTGATGCAAAACTAACTTAAATAAAAAACAATAGACTAAACTCTAACTCGGGTATTATAAATTTTTCAAATCGTCGATGAATCGAAGAGGACGATGAAATATCAGTTTTAATGGAGGAGAGGAGGAGAAGAAAATAGAAACAATTTTGATTTACTGATTCAATTAGGTTAAAGATGGGGAAGGATAATTCAGTCTTTTTAATCAAAAAAGTAAGGGTAAATTAGTCCATTTAAGGTGAAAAGGGTAATCTAGTCAATCTACACCCCCTATAGGACACCCCCTAACCAATAAGAGGGACATTTCTATCACACTTGCCGCCTCTCTACCGATTCTTGCCGCCCCTTTACCAAGCTTGAAAAATAAATCAGTACATCTGACTCGACTTTATGTGCAACGCCACCGAGGTTTCTTTTTTTCTCGAAAATGGTGTCATTGTGATCATGTACTTCCAACCTAACCTCGTAATAATAGTGGTCTGCGATCAGCCGACAGAAAATGAGTTTTCACCGGCTCTCCCTTTGTTACGCATCATTATTCACGGACCTTGCTACAACTGGGACAATGGGAGCTTGTCCAGATTTAGGACAAGACGTGGCACAATATGAGGGTGGAGAGGGGAATGACTCTAACATTGGGATTGGTAATATGATGAAGAGGGGAATAATCCAAGGCCTGGATTTATTGTCCCAGATTTGGCCTATGTTAGTTGTCCTAGTTCTAGAGTTTTCCATTATTCACAGCAGTAATGACTGCTGAACTATAACAAATGCAACTACTTAGCCAATTTCTAGGGGGCGGTAATGACTGTTAGCTAATTTCCTTAACTCTTACAAGAATTTTTACCATGTTGTCAACATTTTAGAGTGACTTGAGCTAGCAAATGGTGCATCTATCCTCCTGTTGATAGATTAATTGTACATCCGACCAGACAACACTACACCATTTCCAGGATTTTGTCACAGGCTATACCTGTTACTTATTGAATTTGTAACGGTTATAACTGTACTAAATAGGCCGTTATTAATAATTGTGATGGTATTTTGTAACGGTTTTATCCGTGACAAAAGACAAAAACAGTCACGTATAAAAAGCGTTACAATAATTAATAGCCACAATTGACCTAATTTTATGATAGCGACACGTGTCATTTTTGTCACATTTATCTTAACGGTTTTAATCAGCGACTCTCTATTAACCACAATTCGGAGCATGACACGTGTCTTAAAGAGTCACATTTACAAAGAACACTTATAACTATTACTGAAACCTTGCAACGATTTCTTCGGCGACACGTGTCCTTTTTTGTCACGGTTAAAGTAAAACATATTAGTGTTGCCATGAATTTGTAACAGTTACTCATAGGACACGTGTCGTCCTTTTGTCACGGCCTATGATGACGCGTGTTATTTTTTCTTCACAGTTATAACCGTGACAATTTTTTCTGTTACAATTAAAAAAAAAAGGGGTAGCTAGATCATTTTCATGGACCTGGCCTTCCAGTTTACAGGCCTGAACAAACCAAAACACAGGACTGCAGTTTCCTACTTGTCAATATGCAATTACTCAGAAGCAAACTCATTCTCTATCATTATAGAAACTGGTTCAAATCCTGCACTTCTCCTTCCTTTGTTGATGTGTCATTGAAGACTTGAAATCTTGGAGCATTCACAAGTTTCCTCAAGAGATTAAACCTCATTCAACATGTATGAAATGCATTGGTTGACTAATATCCATATGAAAAGGGTCACGAGGTAGGCTCTCGTAGGTATTTCCCTCGTACTTAAATCAAAACAAAAGCGAATTAGCACAAGGGACAAGGATTACTGAAAATTCTTCTACTTGACAATCAGTTCACAACTTATTATGTTGGTTACAAAATTTACCAAAACATGAAAAAAGGTCCATTATAATCCAAACACACAACTTATGTACTTGTAAAATTTAATCTTTACTTCTCAACTATTGTTTCAGCCAACACGAAACAACATTGGACTCCCAAAACCTTAAATACAACGGCATTCTTAGCAGAAAGTAAACCACAAGGTTGTTGGAAGACATTCTACAAATTAATATACGTTGAACTTTGAACAACTAATCCACATACATTCAATGAATTATAGAAGAAACCACGGAAAATATAGAACCGCCAAAGTAGAATGCATTGTAGTCAAAGTCGATGAATCCATAGACTTACTTGTTATGATTCCTTCCTTCAAAGAGGTTCTTACAAATAAGAATATCCACTACTTCCTGCAAACGACAATCAATGTAATTAGTTTCTGGGATTATACAAGTTTATTAAAGTCTTTCCGAAATGGTAATTCAACAATTTTAAGCAACCAACTACGCAATCTATGAAATGTTTACCTTGTTAACAAGAAGAGGATCCAAGTAACTAGGGCCTCCTATAATGCTTACTCAAGATCAGCACATCCATCTTGGTCAAAATGGCATACTTGAAGGTGCTTGTAAGATTCTGCAATAGGGAGAATACATACTTCTCATGTCTCACAATCTTGCACAATCATAAGATCTCAAAGCAACAATCTAGGATACCTACTATCATATTAACTTTATCCATATATTTTCTTTGAACGAAAGGTGACTATTCTACCATACGGCGGGTTAGATAAGACAACGAAGCATCACTCGCAGGAGCCGTTAGCCATCAACTGCTAGCAAAGGGAATGATTAAGCTGGCAATTGCTACTAAGAGTATTTGACATAACTTAGAGTATTTGACATAACTTAGAAAAGCAATTTCCTTACCTTGTCATCCATGCTTCAATTAACTCTCGTAAACCAGCTGAAACCTACAAACCTACGAAACAAATCCCGATTATTGAATGCAAGTCGGGGAGACATGAAGACCCGATCCAATTCATCGGTTTTTCAGGATACCTAATTGAAAACAAAATAGTTGAAACAAAATTGACTATTGGGGATATGAAAAATACACAAATGCAAACCTAATATACTATGGAAAGATAATTATTTTATGTAAAACAAATAAACTTCATAGAAAAAACTTACTTAATTAGCTAAGATTTCAACTCGAAATTGAATGCAAGCATTGCGGGGTAGAGTTCATGTAGCACGTGTTTCCCCAGGACCAACGGTGTGCCCCTGTGAAACCGATTATAGCACTATCGAGTCATTGACCTTGAAAACAACAAAACCAACAAAGCATATCGGCAGACCGACTTATGCCTCGGAACCACACTATCGAGTCATTGAAGCTTTAATTTGCTTCATCAACACGAATTCATCTTGTATGCCAAGGTAATTAACGAAGTCATAACGCAAAGTAAGCCCTCATCAACACTTTATGAGGTGTGTGGCGTGAAGCCAGGTGTGAAATCCCAACATAGCTAATTCCAAGCTACACAGAAATATCTCTAGGAATCCAATAACCCAATCCCAACATAGTTAATTCAAGACACAAAAATATATCTGCATGAATCCAATAACCCAATTGGATGCCCCTAATCAATGTTTCTTTACAATTCAAACTTAACCCAATAAACCATAAAAATCTTACACTTTTTTCTTAATTATCCAATTGATATAAAAAATTTCTTCCCATTCCTCACTATTTAACAATTCTAAAACGACACTGAGAACATGTTCAAAAGCAATAAGGTATGACGACTATATTCTTGAAACAAAAGCAATGAGGATATTCAACAATAAGAAGCTAGATTTCCACTACTAAGCAATAACATCAAATATTCATACTTGAAATTAAGATTGATTTACACAAATCTGATGCATTAACCCTTGATTTAAGTTGTTTTAAAAGCATAAACTCTCAAGTATGAAGATAGATGAATAAAAGCGATAATACACAAGATCTAGATGGTAATTGATGAATTTGAAATGAGAAACAAAATTAGGGTTAAAAGATTTAGGGATTATTAACTGGATCCCATTTTAACAACATCAAGTTCTTATAATCTTATCAATTGTGATACATATCTATAAAAGAGAGAGATTTACCGAGAGAAATAATAGTGCTAGGTTAGTCAAATTGGTGGTAATCAAAGCAAATCTATAGGCATTCGTTCTTTGAAAAGAATGATGAGGTAGGAATATCTTTTCGATTTAAGTAAAGCAAAAGGAAAAGAATAACAAAAAATTTTGGTTCCGGGATGAGGGATTACAGTGGTGCGGGTGATTGAGTGAAGGTGGTTGCGGCTGTGTTCGTAGTAACTTAGGGTTTTTTTTTGCTTCAGAGAGACTGGAAAAATTGGGAGAGGGATGCGAAATAGAAATGAGGTGAGAGAAGATGAATTTGGGTTTTGATAGAAGTGTTTTATGGTTGAGATTAATCTGAAATTTTATCATACGGATTGCGAAAATATTTGGACGGCTGCGATTTGGTTTCGGATTATCATACAGATCAACCACATTTTGTGACAAATTTGTGTTTCTTTGCTAAATTGTGTTTCTTTGTGTTTCTTTGCTAAATTGTGTTTCTTTTCTAAGCTTAATTTGCGCATTCGACATATTAACTAGGGGCGGAGCCAGAAACTCTACTAAGGGGAAGCAAAATATTTCTAATTCTAGGGGTGCAAGATAGCAAAAATAGGCTTAGGGTTCCAAAATCTCATAAAATTTAGACAAATTTAGGCTTAACATGCGGTTTAGCAGGATGTGGAGTTTCTCATTCGGGTTAGACTTGAGTTTCTCATTCGGGTGAACTGAAGATGAAATATATCATAGTTGAAACATCCCAAATTCAAAGATTACCAGAGTTAGACCTGAGCTTCTCATTCGGAGGAACTGAAGATGAATTTTAACAGATACGAACATCCAGTTCAAAGATTACAAGAGTTGGACACGAGTTTCTCCTTTAGAGGAACGAAGATGAATTTTATCATATTTGAACATCCCATGTTCAAAGATTACAAGAGTTGGACATGAGTTTCTCGTTCGGAGGAAATGAAGATGAAATTTATCATATTCGAACATCTCGGGTTCAAAGATTACTAGAGTTAGACACGAGTTTCGCATTCTAGTGAACAAAGATGAAATTTATCGAGATCCGAACATCCCATATTCAAAGACTACTAGATTTAGACACGAGTTTCGCATTCGGATAAACTAAAGATGAAATATATCGAGTTCAACATCTCGAGTTCAAGGATTACTATATTTGGATCTGAGCTTCTCATTCAATTGAATCAAGACGAAATATCATATTTCAATATCTCGGGTTAACTAAAGACGAAATATATCATATTTCAACATCTCGGGTTCAAAGATTACTAGATTTGGACCTCGAGCTTCTCATTCGGTGATCAAGACGAAATATATCATATTTCAACATCTCGGGTTCAAGGATTACTAGATTTGGACTGTGAGCTTCTCATTCGGATGAACTGAAGACGATATATATCATATTTCAACTGAAGACGAAATGTATCATATTTCAACATCTCGGGTTCAAAGTTTACTAGATTTGGACCTGAGCTTCTCATGCGAGTGAACTGAAGACGAAATATATCATATTTCAACATCTTGGGTTCAAAGATTACTAGATTTGGACCTGAGTTTCCCATTCGGTGAACCGAAATATATCATATTTCAACATCTCGGAGTTCGGGGACATTGGATTTGGACTGGAGCTTATCATTCAAGGCGACGAAGACGAAATATATCATATTTCAACATCTCGGGTTCAAAGATTACTAGATTTGGACCTGAGCTTCTCATTTGGGTGAACTGAAGACGAAATATATCATATTTCAACATCTCGGGTTCAAATATTACTAAATTTGGACCCGAGCTTCTCATTTGGATGAACTGAAGACGAAATATATCATATATCAACATATCGTATGCATACCAGGATCCGAGATCGAAACCTGGCCGCGAGTTGACTACTCTAAGTCAAAAACTTGGTAAGAATGACGAATCCGTCCATTTACGGGTAAGATTCCTTCAAGATATTCTACGAAACCTTAAAAAACCCCTATTTATGTATATTGTATGCGTACCAGGATCCGAGATCGAAACCTGGCCGCGAGTTGGCTACTCTAAGTCAGAAATTCGGTAAGAACGACGAATCCATCCATTTAAGGTAAGATTCCTTCGAGATATTCCACGAAACCTTAAAAAAAAAACTTGGTGTCGCATATTGTATGCGTACCCCGGATCCGAGATCGAAACACAGCCGCGGGTTGACTACTTTAAGTCGAAACTTGGTAAGAAATCGACGAATCCATCCATTTACTGAGTAAGATTCCTTCGAGATATTCTACGAAAACTTAAAAAAAAAAAACCTATTTTTGTATATTGTATGCGTACCGGGATACGAGATCGAAACACAGCGTGAGTTGACTACTCTAAGTCGAAAATTCGGTAAGAACGACGAATCCATCCATTTACGGGAAAGTTTCCTTCGAGATATTCTACGAAACTTTAAAAAACCCTATTTACGCATATTGTATGCGTACAAGGATCCGAGATCGAAACCCGGCCGAGAGTTGACTACTATAAGTCAGAAATTCGGTAAGAACGACGAATTCATCCATTTACCGGTAAGATTTCTTCGATATATTCTACGAAACCTTAAAACCTATTTTTGTATATCGTATGCGTACCAGGATACGAGATCGAAACCTGACAGCGAGTTGACTACTCTAAGTCAGAAATTCGGTAAAACGACGAATTCATCCATTTACCTAAGCTTTCTTCGAGATATTCTACGAAACCTTAAAAAAACCCTATTTCAGATATTGTATGCGTACCAGATCCGAGATCGAAACCTCGGTCGCGAGTTGACTACTCTAAGTCGAAATTCGGTAAGAACGACGAATCCATCCATTTACGGGTAAGATTCCTTGAGATATTCTACGAAACCTTAAAAAACCTATTTACGCATAATGTATGCGTACCGGATCCGAGATCGAAACCCGGGCCGCGAGTTGACTACTCTAAGTCGAAACTTGGTAAGAACGACGAATCCATCCAGGTTCGAAGATTACTAAAGTTAAACCCGATTTTCTCATTCGGGTGAATCAAGAAGAAATATATCGATTCGAAAACATCCCGAGTTGAGATTACTAAAGTTAGACTCGAGTTTCTAATTCGGGTGAATCGAGAAGAAATATATCGATTCGAAAACATCACGGGTTAATAATACTAAAGTTAGACTCGAGTTTCTCATTCAATTGAACGAAAATGAAATTTATCGATTTGAACATCCCGAGTTCAAATATTACCAGAGTTAGAATCGAGTTTTCGATTCGGATGAACATCGATTACTAGAGTTAGACACGAGTTTCTAACCGTAGTAACTGTAACATCGAAATTGAACATCACGGGTTCAACGATTACTAGAGTGAACATGACCAGACTACCCTTATCGGAAATAATTGAAATAAATATTACAGATTGTGAAAATGACCATATTACTCTTACTAGAAATAAGTGCACTAAATATCACACGGACAGTGAAAATGACCATATTACCCTTACTAAGAATTAGTGCAATAAATATCATGGAGATAGTGAAAATGACCAGACTACCCTTATAGGAAATAAGTGAAATAAATATTACAGATTGTGAAAATGACCATATTATCCTTACTAGAAATAAGTGCAATAAATATCACACAGACAGTGAAAATGACCATATTACCCTTACTAAGAATTAGTGCAATAAATATCATGGAGATAGTTAAAATGACCATATTAACCTTATCGGAAATAAGTAAAGTAAATATTATAGATTGTGAAAATGACTATTTTACCCTTCTCGGAATTAAGTCTGAATAAATAATTTGGAGAGCGTAAAAATGACTGGACCACCCTTATCGGATATGAGTAAAGTAATTATTACAGATTAAGCTAAAATGACCATTTTACCCTTAGGGAAATAAGTGCAATAAATGTTATGGAGATCGTCAAAATGACCAAACTACCCTTATTCGAAATAAGTGAAATAAATATCACACCGATCGTGAAAATTACCATACTACCCTTCGGAAATAAGTGCAATAAATATTATGGAGACTCAGAAAATGACCAGACCACCTTTTTTGGATATGAGTAAAGTAAGTAGTACAGTCTGTGAAAATGACCATTTTACCCTTAGGGTAATATGGTCATTTTCATAGTTTATAATATTTACCTTACTTATTTCCGATAAGGGTAGTTTGGTCATTTTCACAGTCTCTATTACATTTATTAACCTTATTTCAGTGGGTAAAATGGTCATTTTCACAGACTATAATATTTACTTGACTTATTTTTATAAGGGCAGTTTGGTCATTTTATAGTCTCTATGATGTTTATTGCATTAATTTCTAGTAAGGGTAATATGGTCATTTTCACAGTCTGAAATATTAACTTTACTTATTTTTAATAAGGGTAGTCTGGTCATTTTCACACTCTAAATAATATTTATTGCACTAATTTCCAGTAAGGGTAATATGGTCATTTTCACAGTCTGTAATATTTACTTTACTTATTTCCAATAAGGGTAGTCTGGTCATTTTTCTTGTCTCCATAATATTTATTGCATATGTTTCCAATAAGGGTAAAGTGGTCATTTTCATAGTCTGTACTATTTACTTTACTTATTTTTGATAAGGGTAGTTTGGTAATTTTCATAGTTTCTATGATATTTATTGCACTTATTTCCAGTAAGGGTAATATGGTCATTTTCAGTCTGTAATATTTACTTTACTTATTTTTATAAGGGTAGTTTGGTCATTGTCATTGTCTCCATGAAATTTATTGCATTTATTTCCAGTAAGGGTAATATGGTCATTTTCACAGTCTATAATATTTTACTTTACTTATTTCTGATAAGGGTAGTCTGGTCATTTTCATAGTCTCCAGAATATTTATTACACTTATTTACAAATAAGGGTAAAATAGTCATTTCCATAGTATGTAATATTTACCTTGTTTATTTCTGATAAGGGTAGTTTGGTCATTTTCATAGTCTCCATGATATTTATTGCACTTATTTCTTGTAAGTGTAATATAGTCATTTTCATAGTCTCCATGATATTTATTGCACTTATTTCTAGTAAGGGTAATATGGTCATTTTCACGATTAGGTAATATGGTCGTTTTCAAAATGTGTAATATTTCCTTTACTTATTTCCATAAGGGTAGTTTGGTCATTTCCACAGTCTCCATTATTTCTAGTAAGGGTAAGATGGTCATTTTCACGATCCGTAATATTTTCTTTACTTATTTCTTATAAGGGTTGTATGATTATTTTCATAGTCTGTAATATTTACTTTACTTATTTCCGATAAGGATAGTCTGGTCATTTTCACAGTTTCCACAATATTTATTGCACTAATTTCATTAAGGGTAATATGGTCATTTTCACAGTATGTAATATTTACTTCACTTATTTCTGATAAGGGTAATCTGGTCATTTTCACAGTCTGCATAAGATTTTGTTGCACTTTTTTGCATTAAGGGTAATATGGTAATTTTAACGATCAAAATATTTACTTTACTTATTTCCGATAAGGGTAGTCTGGTCATTTTCACAATCTTCAGAATTTTTATTGCAGTTATTCAGATAAGGGTGTCTGGTAATTTTCACCGTCTTCGGAAGAAGCAGATATGTCAAAGTCAAATTTCTATAAAGTCATGACTTGTTGACTTGGTCTTGATCCTGTTTTCTAATATTAAGAAAATTAAAAAGAAAAAGAAAAATATATTTTGATTTATAGAAATGAAATATAATTGTTAGTTTGTACAAATGTGGGAAAATTAGTGACAAGTAAAATTCAAAGTGTTATAATTTTGGGGTTGTTTTAGATGTTGTGAAATATTTGGGTGGAATCATCACTTTGAATTATAATTGTGATTGTCAGAAAATTGTCAACAAATATTATTGTGACTAATAAAAGAATTTAATATTCTAATTTTTATCACTATACAAAATTTAATAACAGTTACAACTGTTGCGGGACTTATCACAGTGTATTGTGACTGAAAAATAACGTGACAGGTTGCACTTGTTACAAAATCCTGGTTTTGGTGTAGTGCAACCAAAATGATACTACGGCTCTATTCTATTGCCAGTTTGCCACTCTATTCGCGGCACCTCACAAGTCATATTGGGCCTTGACCATTCTGGCACATCATAGGAAAATAAAATAAAGCAGGATTCAATACATTTTCCCCAAAAGAGAAAAAAGTGAAACAAAACAAAATGCTCAGTGGAATTTGGCACCCAGAAACTGATACCCATGTTAGCAATGTTGTTATTACTCTAATGATTTGTCTAATTTCCCATCCGAATGAAGAACTATGAAATTTTTGTATCATTTCTTTAGGGAATTAAATTAATCGGTATACTTCAAATTAGGGCTGTCAATGGGTCCGGTTCCTCCCGGGTACCATACTACCCGGAACCGGACCCGATTATTTTTTTCTTCCCGGTCTTACCGGTTCCGGGTCCGGTTCCTTATTTAGTGAGCCCAGAACCGGACCCAATAAAATTGCCGGGTACCCACCGGTTCCGGGTATTAAACGGGTATCTCTTATTGAGTTCTAGGCATACAAATCTTCAGTGGTACTGGTCGTCTACAAAGGCAATAGAATCTTAATTGTTAAATGTTCAAGGCATAAGCATATCTCTTGTACGAAACTATGAATTCAGCAATAATTGAAACAAACAATTCCCGATTAAATCAGATACCAATCACTTGAACAATTAACCAAACAAGCTTAAATTAAATCCAATAATGAGATAAGTACAAGAAAATTGAAACTAAGAACTAGAACAACCCAATCATCCAGTACCAAAATCTAAGTTCCTAAACAATTAATTAAATCCCTAGCCTAATCCTGCCATCATCCATGACCATATATTAGAACCATCTGAATACAGTACCATCACCATTAACATCAAGATCTGGACATTAGCTAAACTGAACTACCGAATGAAGAGGAGTAGAAATAATTGTAACCAATAAACAGTCTCAATGTTGGGACACCAACACCAATTAGGAGAGTCTAGTTATTTTAGGAGATAGCATACGTTTCCTTATTTAGTATTTGCTTAGTGTTCAAGTTATAATCACTATATATTCATAGTTTGTTATAGGGTTTATATTCATTCAATCAATAAAAAACTCAGTTACATTATTGTTTCACAACAGAGGTGGCTAATCCCCATAAAAAAGGATATTTATCTTAGGGTTCTTATATTCTGTTACAGTGTTTTGGTTTAGAACCCTAACATCTGGGATCGAAGCGTGTTTAGGTCTTCATATTTTTCCCCAATTTTTTTTTTTTTCTTTATCATCTTCCGTTATCCTCTATATTAAAAAAAAAAAAAATTGAATATTAGTCAGAACTTTTGTCATCATCAACGTTGTTACAAGACTCCAATTTTCTATATCATGACCTTTGCTGAGTTAAGTGAAGAAGTTAAGGGTCTCAGGGATGCGATACATGATTTGGTCAATGTTTTAACCAAACAACGTATGGAGGATCTCGAGAAAGCTAAGCTACAAAAAGAGCGAGATAGAGCTAATCGTAAAGCCAACATGGCTGCTTTTACAAAATCTATTACTGAAATTATTACAGAAACTTTCGGGCAAGAAAAGCAAGGTCGTGTTCTTCAACATCAGCACACTATTAATAGCAATATTCTGGATAATGGTGGTGCTGAAAATATTACAACAATTCATACAGGAACCATTAACTTGAAGTTTCCTACGTTTGAAGGTGCCGATCCTGAAGGTTGGATTTTTCAAGCTAATCAATATTTCAGCTTATATGGAATAGTTCCAGCCTTTCAAATCCTAGTAGCTGCTGCTCATCTTCAAGGTGATGCCATTTCTTGGTATCGATCGATTAGGAAGTCTCTTACTACACCAACTTGGGAAGAATTATGTTCTTTACTTAGTTTTCGATTCGGATCTCACACGCATATTGACTCATGCAATATTACTTCTACAACAACGCAAACATGTACCAAATCTATCATTCGTTTTCAATCTGATGCTACAACAGAAGTAAAAGGAAGTGGTGAAGAGAAATTAAGCATCAAGGTTACCAATGTTGATGTTTTTGGGAGTGTTTTTACCGAGAAGAACACCAAAAAAGAAGCCGACCATATTACCGAGAAAGAAGAAGAAATTGGTAGAGAAGGGATTGTTCAATCGTTGTCAAGTTTTCCTTGTACTCAATATAACAAGCCTAACTGTATGGGATTGCTCAACCAGGATTGTTCCAATATATTATGGAGCTCTCATAAGGCGGTTGACTTGCAGTTAAAGTTACCAACTATAACGAGAAGTACTCCAGATCAATCAAATTCAGGCGATGATCGGTGGTTGTACAACACAAGAAAAGGTCAGACGCTATTGGACTATGCTGGTAATTTTGATTTGACTGGTCCGCTGACACCATATCCTATCTCAAGTATGGACATTATTCCAGCACTTTTTGACAAACTAGTTGGTGCCAATGAGTTGGAATCTACGGAAACGACCTACAAGCTGAACGTTGTTAACCACAAACTGTCAGGTGAGAATGGTTTTTATCATCGGGTTTACTATACTCGTAAGTTGTTCGATCGTGGGAAGTTTATAGCTATGTCATCGAATTATTATGGGGAATTGATTTTTCCATTGTTTCTTAAACATGGGTATCGATCATATTTTGGTTTTATAGATTTTATAGCTCATTCGTTTGTTATTGATACTGATATTTCCTATATGGGTAAGCTGTTTCTGAGAATGCCGCAACAGAAAAGTGTACCTGAGTGTGCCTTCACGGCTTTTACGGTAATTGGCATATACAATTACTGGCAAGATGGTCATGCATTCAGTGGAGAGCCCGTTCACCACAATTCTGATGATAATGTGGCTAAAGAAATGTTTCGGGAATTCAATGATTTTCCATCTAATTCTAAGTGCAAACCTATTCCAAGAGTTTCAACGGAAGAAATTTGTGCATTATTTGTGGCATTAATCGGTAAACTGTCAGGTGCAAAGTATTATTACTCTTGTCTCGAATACAACCTTAGTAAGTCTACCTTGAATAGTTTTGAAGATTGGTGTAAATTGGGAAAAGAATTAGGGTCAGGAAATTATGGTGTCATTCGTGAGTGTTACGACAGAAAAAATAAAGAGACATGCGCGTGTAAGGAAAGACCAGTAAAACAAGATGATCTCCCGGATATCCGAAATGTGCAGCTAGAATTTGATATAATGAAAAGATTATCTGGGCATTCGAATTTTGTGAAGCTTATGGAAGTTTATGAGGATGCGAATCCTTTCCGCTTAGTAGAGGACCACTTTGGAGACGACACCTTCAGAGAGTGCTATGTAAACATCTTAGAAAGGCATGACATGTGGTTAGTTCTTTTACACATTAAAATGGGAAGGCTTCATCTAGCAGTAGTTGTTCTCGCATGTACTCAAGTGAGGAATACAATCTATTACCGAGTGTATGTCTTTCATGGGGGTTAAGGACTTTAGTTTCGGTACTAAAAAAAGGGAACATTTATAACTCCTTATATTTCCGTTGGTTCGGTACTTTATGCTACACATGGGACAGGTGATAACAAAGGTTATAGAAAGAGGTATGTGGGTGCTCCATATTCTCTCGTCCAGTCTACTTCAAAGGGACTGTTAATCTTATTATTGAAGGTTCGAGAAAAGTTTCTGGTGGGCAGTCCTGATCTTTGTCAACCCATTAAAACTGAACTTGAGAAGAACCGTAAGGAGAAGTCACTGTTTAGTAATTATCTGTTTTCAAGTTTGTAAGTAATCAAGCAGCTCTACTCAATTTCGCATTTCCGGCTAAATTTGACAACTACGAGAGGGGAAAAGTGATGTTTGGTTCAATGAGTTGTTACTCTATTTGCTGAAAAGAGTTCTTCTTACCATATAGTATTACCGATGACTGCGAACACCAAGTTTTGTTATCCTCGGTCACGGCACCTATGGAAATTTTTAAGAGCCTGGGAATTGTTAGTGAACATGATGCGAAAGGCGAGAAAGTATTTCTAAAAATTTTAAACCCAGGTAACGGGTATACAATTTTACAAATATTTGAAATTCTTGGAGAAACTAATTTTGTTAAGACGCTGGTCGAGAAGATCTCCAAGTTGACTCAAATACGTAGGCAAAATACAAGTGTTCTTGGATCAATTACTACCGACGGGAGATGGTTAGCTAACATCATATTCTTTTCACCACATACTGCTGCATCGTCCGTTGAGACACTTCGAGATGATACAGTTGACGCTATACGTTACGTCGAAATTACAAGGCTTGGTTGGTGGATTTTATTTCAAAACAGAAATATAGAAAATGAAGTAAAGGGGTTAGTCCATTTCTTGGACCAGCAGAGGCAAGAGTCAATTGGTTGTGCATTCAAATGTGTAGCTCAGAAGTTGGGAGATACGCATTATGTACTCGTTGTGGTATTTGTTGGCATGGTTTTCATTACCACCATTAATGAAGTGACTTTTTTGTTTGATCGTGGTCAATTGTTGAACGTCAAATCTGCGCTTTCAGAACGAAAAGAACTCATGTTCTATGAACGAGTCCGCACAACAAGATTATGGCAGCCACCTTGGTTAGGAGATGCGAGAGTCTAATGATGTTTCCGTGATGAGTTATAGCGATCAACTTGGGGACAAGTTGCGTTTCAAGGGGCTGGGAATGTCAAGATGCTGATTCTATTTTTGGCTAGATATATTTTAGCTTAGTCTTAGGATCCAACTTGAGGACAAGTTGTGTCTCAAGGGTTGGGGATGTTGGGACACCAACACCAATTAGGAGAGTCTAGTTATTTTAGGAGATAGCATACGTTTCCTTATTTAGTATTTGCTTAGTGTTCAAGTTATAATCACTATATATTCATAGTTTGTTATAGGGTTTATATTCATTCAATCAATACAAAACTCGGTTTACATTATTGTTTCACAACAGAGGTGGCTAATCCCCATAAAAAGGATATTTATCTTAGGGTTCTTATATTACATTACGGTGTTTTGGTTTAGAACCCTAACACTCAAAATTTCAAAAACTAAACAAGTAACTATATTGTGATCAATCCAAATCCTTTAATTAAGAATCACAGATATACAATTGACAGAGAACAAGTTTAATTAAGTAACTTTTATTCTTAATTACTTAAAGAGGATGAAAATTTATCCATGTAACATATGAAAACATGACTTGTAATATATGAACAGACGGAAATTTTATCAAGAAGGGAAACAATTACGGAGCAATTTTGAGTGGAGATTGGAAAAGAAGATGAAAGCAAAAGTTTGATGCGGCAAGTTTAGGTTTAGGTTATGTTTGTCTGAAGTTAAGACTATATATATCACCCTTCACATGACGAAATTAACCTTTGGACCACTATAATTTACGATACCCGACTACCCGCGGGTACCCGACGGGTAGGACCCGGATGGAACCGTTTATTACCGGGTCTATGCGGGTCTACCCGATTTGGACCCGAAATCACTAATGGGTCCAGTTTTGGGACCCATACCCGGACCCAATTCCTCCGGTTCCGGGTCGGGTCCGGGTATTTGGGTACCCATTGACAGCCCTACTTAAAATTATGTTCAGATACATTTTTTAATGGTTGTGATTATGTTAGATCAATTAAGTGGGCCAAGCAGTAGCATGATTGCTCTAGCCAGAAGTGCAAGCTAGCTGATGTAGTGGAGCCCCTATCTGTGGTGGTTTTGCTTTCAAAAAGGGGCGAAATGAAACCTCTCCGCCGGGTCAATGCCCAAAAGTGTACCCTGCAGAAAGCTATTTACTAAAAATATCTAGTTTTTTAAAAATTCCAAAAACGGTATAATGTGCACACATTATAAGTGTGGATTCATCATATTAGGTACACAATGTCAAGCAATGGGTACACATTCAAACATTTTTGGTAATTTACAATATTTTTGGGAATAACAAATTAAAACTAGACACCTTTGGAAATTTCCTCCCTCTCCTCCTCTTCCGTTTGTACTTCATAATACCGGTTATATATTGTTTAGAGTGCGACTTTGTGCGCCTTGTCTTTAACCTAGGTCCACATTCTTGCCCTCCTTATTTGTCGATTTCTTTTTAGGCGCCTGTTGTTAGTTTCCTAAAAAGAAGTTATTTTCAATTATTTCGGAAAAACTAAAAACATACTCCCTCCGTCCCTAATTAGATGAGCTACTTGTAGTTTGCACAAATTTTAAGGCAAGGAGGAAAGTTGAGTATATTTAAGTATTTTTTACAATTATACCCTTATGGCAATAATTAGTAAAATTTAGAAACAATTTATCTCTTAAACTATACCACGGTTTTTTATAAACTTTATACCGTTGAAAAGCATTTTAAAACACTTACGCAACGAATATAAACATGACTATCAAATTATACATATTTTTTATAGAAAAAATAATCAATTAAAAGGGTAGTTTTAGAAATATCTCCTTGGTTAGTGAAATAGCTCATCTATTTGTGGACAAAACAAAAAACCAAGTAGCTCATCTAATTAGGGACGGAGGGAGTAGGAAATGACAAACTCAATTAATACCATAAATACTTTCTCTTTGTTCTAACGTGTGGTCTTATGTATGTTTTTTTTTATTGATTTAACTTGAATGGAAGATTTGATCTTGGGCTAAAAGATCATAAAGTTCATGCCCAAAATCATCAAACTTTAACAAATCAGCAGCTGAAGCTCGAACGCTTTTAGCGGTAGAGTTAGCTACTTGGTTATTATCTCTACGAACAGAAGTAAAATTGCAGGATTTGAAAAAAGTACTTAAGTGTTTAATCTCTCTAATTAAGTTTCTGTTTTCCCATTGCACTACCCATGGGCCTTCATTAACAGCCTTTATTACTACTTGCGCATCAGCCTCAATTTGGATATCCTCCATATTTATCTCTGTAGCCCATAAAAGTGTGTCTCGTACTGCAAGACATTCCCCTTGCTCTCGCTTTCTTCTGCATCTTAGAAAATCAAAAGAAGTATATTGATCTTGATTACGCTCAATGTATCTCTTTAATTATTTTCCTAAACAATCTTCATTCATTTGGAACCCTACGAGTATAGAGTTTTTATTGAGGAAACAAACCCATTAAAGTTATGTTCATTCTCTTATGTTTTCAACTATTGAACTAAGTGACAATTATCACCATGGTCATCAAATCTGTTAGCTGATGACTAATCTGGATGAGAATACTATTGCCGATCAAAAAAAAAAAAAAAAAAAAAGAGAGGAACAAAATGGGTTGATTCGTATGTACGAGAATCGTTAGTTATGCTCATAATTTTTTATATTAGTTTGCATATATAGACCTATGATTTCATGGACTGCCATTGTTAATGGCTTATGAAAACACTGGAGGTTGTCGATAAAGATAACAGGGAGAGAGAGAAACAGAAGATGGAAGAATAAAGAGAAAATGAAGAGAATAGAATATATCACCTGGAAACTCGTGGTTTTCGTTTTTGTTAATAAAATTACGAAAATGTGTGTCAAAATAAAATAAAATTGTAAGTGAATTTCTAAAACGGAAGAAATCTCCGTTATCCCCGACAAATGAGGAGGGGAGGAATGTGCACCCGCGGGTGCACATAGTTAGTTAGTTACTCTCTATTGTTTGGATGTACTTTATACTGGTTTAATTTCCCATTTCTGAAAGTCAAAAAGTTTCAGTACGGCAACAATTTTTCACGATTTTTAGAAGCGGAAAAGTCAAAAAGAAAAAAAAATCCGATCGATCGGTAGCAAAGTCAGTTTTTTGTGAAGCAACCATAGAAATATCAAAATAAATTGCTATTTTTATTTACTCCAGAGAAATTTGCACCGTTAAATTTTTTCTTTTTAATTTGCTAATGTGAATGAGAAATTCTTAACATCTATCACAACTTTTAAATTTTGCTTCCTATAGCACCCAAATTGTATTTTCGGTTGGAAAAGGAGGTTTCGAGTGATCTGATCATCATGCAAAAGTTATTGAAAATGCCTTTTGTAACTATGCTTGAGTATTTGATTCATTAACTTCCCATGTCAGCATTTTACATTTACACTGACCATTTTAGGTCCCCGTAGTAACCTATGAATGAATTAGTCTACTAGTTGTAGCAAGTTTATATCAAATTTACATAGAGTGCATTATTTATTTTTATTTTTTATTTGAAGGATATATGTGTTTGTTGTTTATTTAGAAAATAAATAAAGATCTGATTGACATGGTGGGGAAAATTGAATTATGCTCAAAATAGTGGTTAACTGGAACTCGGGTTCCTCTACTGATATACGAGGCTATGTTGTTTTTTAATCATGGAGTAGTCAGAAATCTTAAATGATAAGGCATGTTGATTGACATTTTTTTTTTTATAATTTATCAAAAATGGGCCAGGTGGGAATTCTGTTGTAGAGTTCTATACGATGGCTAAATTTTATGTTAGTAATTCTGGACAGAAAAAAGTAGAGACATTGTCATGGAAATCCAAAGGTTTCCATTTTGCCTTAGAGACATACAACCTTTGAGTCAAACATTGTTGACGGACAGAGCTAAATGGGTGCTCCTGGTTGGCACAAAATCGGTGCCAGATGACATTCTAGTCCCTGGAGTTGTTAACCAAACTAAATCCGGGTATAGTTAAAGTTAACTGATTGGAACCATAACTTTGTTTCCTCCTCCGGATTTTGTTTACCACTCAAAACAATCTCAATCAAAGATTCAAAGAAGTTGTCTGTCAAATCAGAATCCGATCTCAACCCATCATCGGCTTTGGCGAATTTATCTTCGCAAAAAAGGTAGGGTCCTTTCTCGATTTTTATTGTTGTTCATGTCTTGAGATTTTCAATTTCCTGATCCCGTAACATACTTGCATGATTATTTTCCTCCCATTCAAATTAAAAATTTGATCATTTGGGTGTTTTTTGTAATAATAAGTTTGGTAGATTTTGCTTAGAAATTGCCTGCCAATTACCTATGCTTTAAGTAATTTTTGCACTACAACAAATTTGGTTTGAAACCTTATACTTACTTTTGTTTAATCCTTGCTTTAGTTATGGGTAAAATTTGGAATGTCATGAATAGTTTACTTGAGATTTAAAATGGTATGCATCTGTTTAAATTTTGTTTTCAATTCAAGTGTTGCAGTGAATTTCGAAACTCTCCCATTGCCCGTTTGTAAAAATGATTCAATGAGCTATTTTTATGATACTTTGTTGTTAGTGTTCTCATAGGCTTTTCTGGATTCGTTCTCCTCACTGCCCTACAACTTAACTTTTTCAACAAATGACTTGTTTACAATACTAGCTTAATTTTATTTTCTAAAATTCCAGTTTGTGGTACTTGATTTTATAAATGGTAGCTTTTACTTTCTTTATGCCTTAGTTGAGATTATTTCCACTTACTTGGATACGATGTTTGCATTTTGTACCACTATTGACTTCTCCGAAATTATATCTAGCTTGATTTGTTTGGATTCTAAATCTTGTGAGCATATGCTGCATTAAATGTTAAATGCATTGCACTAGCATTTGGTCTTCTTGATAATGCTCTTTAATTTTTGTAGTTTAAAGTTTTGGTTTGGATCATTGCTTATTCTACTGTACAAGTTTTCTTATGAATAACCTACTTGCTGCTAAAATGTTATGCTCTTGTTAAGATTTGTGAAGTGATCCATTGAATACACCAGCACATTTGGATTATTTACATTTCTTTTTATGAAATATTGAATTGGCAATTGGCCATGAAAACTATTACCGTTTGTCAATTGGCCATGAAAACTATTACCGTTTGTCAATTGGCAATGAACATTATTAGTGCTTGGAAATGGGCCATGAACATTATTAGTGCTTGGCAATTGGCCATGAACATTATTAGTTAATGCCAAAGTTATTTACTCTTATTATTTGTTTAGCTCTTGATGGTATGCTGGTCAGATCATCTTACAAATAGGACGTGATGGTCAAGTCCGTTCAGTTTCTAAAGAAGCTGCACCATCCAAGGACCTGAAGGAAGATTGTAAGTTATCTTTTCATGTTCATAGTTGCTGCAACATTGTGCATGTTTATTGATTGTATCATACTGATTTTGTTAATACATTTGTTTGAAAGAGATGTTGAAAAATATTTTTTTGGATGTTAAGAACAAATTCGAGACTGCTATGAGTGTACTTCAGACGGAAAATATCACAACTGATACAAAGGATCCCGCTGCGTGCAAAAGTCATAAAAACCGTAAGAGAAAAGTAAGACATTCAGCTGCTTTACTCGTCATTTATAGTTTATATATTAGTTATAGCTTTCATGGCTCGAATTTTAAAATAGATGACCTTTTTAACTAACAGAGCATGATGATTATATACAATCATAGTTATCGATGTTATCTTTTGCAAGTTTCATAGTATCCTCCACAAAAGATCAAGTTGGACTACATATAGATATCGACCAGCAATATACCCAATTTTTTTAGTACCACAGACTCTGTGGCATACCTAGTTAAATTTATACGACCCTCCAACTGAGTTACCTATCGAATATTTCAATACCTTAAAAACAAGGTACACGTTGAAAATTTATACGACAATGTTAGCTAGGTACCCAGTATTTTTTTTATAGGACTGTCTAAAATACAATATGCATTGCTTTCCTAATTAAACTGAATTTCATATAATTCGCACCACTATTGTGCCCAATGAGGCTGGTTTCTCGATACTTTTCACGACTATCTATTTAGGTATAGGCTCTATAGCTCATTTCGTTATTTCCAGTTACGGCCCCCTCATACGGTTTGTAAGATCTTCTTAAAGTACTTCTCATCATACGAGAGAAAAAACTCTCTAATGTATACTACTACCCATATTCCAATGGGTTACTCAAACCCACCCATTTCTCCTAACCCAAATAAAATCTAACTATGGTTAATAACTAACTTTGTTGGAGGGGTAAATTTGGAAAAACAAAATTCAAAACATAACAAGCATAGAAGGACAGACTCACTTGTCCTTCTATATGGGTTGAATTAAAAATTGGCTGAATCGCTAGGATAATTCTAACCTTTGGATTTTGGTGAGGATTGCTCAAAAAGTAAGATAGAAATAAACGAAAACTGACAGCCTAAATTGAGATTTTTATTTGTATTAAAAAAAAAATTCGGAATTTCAGATGTCAGCTTGTTATAAATTGAATGACAGTCATCAATTTATTTTTTGAAGGGAAAATTTTTATGATTTATTGAAAGGAAAAGAAATAAAAAAAAAAAACAAGCTCTATTACATCCTAATGATAGATTTCCGATTCAAAAGAGCGTCACTCACAACAACATGCCTATTTTTGTGTCATTTAAAGCAACAAGTTCAATTTTTAGTGTTTTCTGCCATTAACCATCCTCAACCTTAATAGAGAAAGCTTTGACGTGCCTTTTAGCTGCCCAACTACACGTAAGAGCAAGTCTTATGATGGAATCCATCCATCTTCCATCTTCCACGCCACCTCAAGACTTGGAACTATGGATGGAAGCTACAGGTGTAATCTTTGGAATAGTAGAAACACTATTCTTAATGGAGCTAAGCTCCATTCTTAATAGCGCTAAAAAAACGCTATACTTAATGGAGCTAAGCTCCATTCTTAATAGAGCATTTTTTTCTCAGCCGTTAGATTCTCAACAACTCCGTTTAAATCTACAGATAAAAAAAAACGCTATTCTTAATGGAGCTAAGCTCCATTCTTAATAGCGTTGTACGCTATTCTTATTAGCGTTTTTTGTCTTTTACGCTATTCTTAATAGCGTTTTACGCTATTCTTATTAGCGTTTCTATGGATTCCACGGACCATTCCATCAAATCATGGAACTCTGCTTGGATTTTCTATGGAAGACCCCAACTTGGAAGCCATTAGACTTGACATTCCATGGATTTTCCACACTTAGAATATGTTGGATTCCACCATAAGACTTGCTCTAAGGACTGACCATCCTGTAGTATATGTATGCTTTGGGGCCATTCCCTCTTCCAGCAAATATAAAGTGCCAATGTTGCCAGTTAAGGGTTCTTATGTAAAGTCCATACCAAAAAAATCAAAGAGAGACGACTTCTCCCGCGAAATCTGTCCCGAGGGAAATGGACGGCTATGGTAACGTTCTAAACATCGAGATCATAAATGGGGTAAAGTGGGGCCAGTGCACCTGTGAGTGGCGGGATTTCTCGGGATAAAAGTGCCGTTTAATCTATCATCTCTGAAAAACAAATCAGTACATCTGAGTGATCTGACTGTACTATACGTGAGGCTTCTTTGTTTTCCTTGAAAACGGTGTCCTGATGATGCACTTCCAATCTTACCTCGTAGTAGTGGTCCGTGGTCAGCCGACACACAATGAGTCATCACCGACTCTCGCTTTATTAGGCCTCATTATTCACAGCACAGCAGTAATGAGTACGCAGCTAGTATAACAACCAAATTTCATGTCGATTCAACTCGAATGACACGAAAATTTAGATCCATAATTCATAATTGGTGTGAACACGAGAATCGGGTTTTGGTTCCACGTGATCACAAACAATCTTTATAAGAATAGAATACGTGCACTGAGGTGTGAGAAGTGTATAATATGCCTGGGTAGATGATAATTCATAGATTCCAAACCCCTCTAGTTTGTCATGATCTCATCATCATCCCCCAAGGCGATAGGTCTGAGATACGAGTATGTAAATGAGGCTATCAGTGCAAAAGGTAAAAGAGACAATGGTTTACGTGGTTCAAAGACTAAGGCCTACATCCACTGGTCCGAGGAGATTTACTATAAGATAAACAGTTACAAAGATGATCACAAGATCTTGTGATCATCGACCACTTGAGCTAAAGCTCTCACTTACTTCTCCCTATTCTCTCTCCTCCCTCTCTTTCGATCCCCCTCTCAGTGGAGGGGGTATACATATTTATAGCTAGATTGGGTGGGTCCACTGACAATGAGTTGCTGAGATCTTATCTTCTCGTACTCTGTGCGTGGTCCGCGGATTTCTATGTCACCCCGCGGCTTATACTGTATCCGCGGCTTTACCGCATCCCGCTTCCACCGGGTCCGCGGGCTTCTATGTCAACCCTCGTTTCCTCCGTTGGTCGTCCGACACGTGTTCTCTGAGCCGCATTAAATGCGGGTGGTTGGGGCGGTCCGGTCCGCGCCGAGTGGTGTCGGTCCTCTTGTCACGTACGTGTCGCCGGACTACCTCTGACCGTTGATCATACCTTACCTCGTGATGGGTTAAAGCCATCCCTTGGTGCTACGCGGGACTACTTATCTCGGGTGCTCCTTCATTTCTGACCGTTGGTCTTGACAGATGGCACGTTGTCTAAGTGCCACGGATGCCCCCATGTGTCATCCTTTGGGTAATGGCCTCCACGTGGACTCGTTAGTACACGTGGCAATGGAGATAAATAAGTGTACTTACAATTTGCCCCTCTTCTTACGATCGGGCGTTTGGCTTTTTTGTTGGAAGAAGAACCGTGTGGTACGTTTTTATCTCCCTCATAACTTCTCCTAAAAAGGTGCTACCTGCATTTATTGTGCACGTTTCCCACGTCCGGCCATAACTGCCCTTGGGGTAGTGGACGGTTTCTTCTGGTTCTATATATAAAAAGAGAAGAGTGAGAGAATGTGACTTTAATTCACATTCTCTGTTCTTGTCTTCATCTTATTAACTTCCTCTGACACCATTGTTGCTGCTGCTGTGGTCGTTTTCGCCGCTAACATTCGTGGTCGTTGTTGCTGCTTGCCATCTTCGTTCAATTGTTGATTCACTCTTTGTGGTTCGGGTATGATCTTTTTATTCCGTTTAATCATCATTCCTAAGCCTTGTCCGAGATTCGATCTTCTCGGTGATGAGAGTTTAATTTTAAGTATACCCGGGATTTGAGAGTTAATGCCACCGAGTTGGGTGTTTCATCGGCCATGCTTTTGATTTTATTTCTTGTTTTTAGTTTGGATAATAGTCTGAGAGTTTAAGCAACTGTTAGGTGAAATCTAGGGTTTTCTTCTTTTGTACTGCTGTTCTTGAGATTTTCTTGATTTTTGATCTTCCCTGCCTCTGATTTGAGTTCCTATTCGTGTTTGTGCCCGCAGACATGTCCGATCATCCGCGGGTTCCTTATCAGACTCCCCCGTCAAGTCCTCATCGATCTCCCCGAGTGATCCTAATGTAAGGGGTGGAGCTTCGCCCCACCTACCCAGGGTAATCTTCGGGATGGACGAACATCCTCATCCTCCTGGTCCAAAGGCCTTCACTTAGAAGGGGTGATCCTCCGCAGGATCTAGATATGCCGTGACTCGTTCTAGAGGTGGGTCTCCTAAGAAGCAGCCAATCCGCGCAATGAACCTTTGGATGTGCGGCCCCTCCGCACTCAGCCTCCAACGCGACTAACCCACCCGTGCCTAATTCAAGTAGGTCAACTAAAACTCTTACTTCAAGAGAAAGGCTGTGGAGATGGAATCCTCTGGGACGTAATTCCTCCTAAGAGGAAGACGGTGGGTTCTGTGGAGGATACTACGGGCGATGCTTTTGAGGGTGATTCTCGTCACACTTTTCGTCCTTTACCTTTGGGTAATAAAAAGTTTACTTTCAGCACATTGATCTTGAGGCCTTCAAGTTAAAACACGGTCTTGAGACTTCCATGTGCATTTTTATGCCTCCGACAAAGATATCACTTATGAGATGATTAACAATTATCGCATGATGCCTTTCATTTGCCGACGACCGTGGGTGCTTTCGAGGCTGGTTTGATGTTGCCTTTGTATAAAGCCGGTGATGATTTCTACCACCGGTCTTGTCTAGCCGCGATATCTTGCTAAGAAAAGTCATAATCGCGGGGTGCAACAGTTGACAGGAAACTATCTCCGCCATCTCCGAGAATGCTATCTTCGTAGCAAGGGACGAACGATGATGACCTGCTATGCTCCTAAATTAGAAAAAGAGCAAGGGTGGTATACTCCGAAAATTTCAATAAATCCTTTGGAGATTACGTTAACGGGAAGACTC
Source organism: Papaver armeniacum (assembly GCA_023531295.1). NCBI lineage: Eukaryota > Viridiplantae > Streptophyta > Magnoliopsida > Ranunculales > Papaveraceae > Papaver > Papaver armeniacum. The sequence continues at coordinate 73,830 of JAJJWW010008072.1, read as the reverse complement.
GTAAGCCGTGGTCTCGTGAGTCTCATGAACATTGCTCCCGTTAGCGGGAAGTTCGCCCGTTGAGCGAGGTAAGCGATTCCAAGATGGCGAGGGTTCCCCTGCCTAAGGTCTTCCTATTCCCCGCCGATGAAAGAATCAAACGTGATCACGACTATGAGTGGTCTGCCACTCGTTCTTGAAGTCGTTGGTCCGTGGGCCTATGGTTGGGTCCTCGGCCCCCACGGTTGGAAGCCTACTCGTTGACGATCTTCCTCGCGAAGCTTCTCCCACTCGTTACGCTCATTACGCCCGGCGCATGAGCTTTGCCGGTATGGACTTTGCTTATGGTCGCGATGTTGATGACGCGAGTAAGACGAAGATATCCCCGATGCTAACCTTCCTCCGCGGAATACCGACGTTGTTAAGGTGTGTTTGTTTGTTTTCTACGTATATATGCCCCTACGTTTTCTTAATTAATGTTGATTATGCCAAGGAAAGGTGATGCCAATGGCTCTTTTATCATTACGTGTTGTAGGTGCGTAGAAATAAGAAGATTAATCCCAAGCAATCATCGAATTCTCCCACCGAGGGTTCCTCACACTTCGAGGATGTAAATAGTCCCGTGGGTGGTGACGAGGACTTTTCCGATAGGGAAGAGCGAATTGAAACTTCTCCGCCTGTTCAAGCGGTGATGGTGATCGATCAAATGGCGGTGGAGGTGATGATCCCACCACCGGTGGTGGTCGGGGTGATCCGCTATTGGTGGTGGTCGGGGTGATCCAGCCACTAGTGGTGGTCAAGGTGATTCGGCCACTGGTGGTGGTCAAGGTGACCCGGCCACTGGTGGTGGTCAAGGTGATTCGGCCATTGGTGGAGGTCAAGGTGACCCGGCTATTGGTGGTGGTCAAGGTGACCCGGCCACTGGTGGTGGTGAAGGTGATTCGGATGCTGGTGATATTGGTGGTGGCACCTCGTCTATTGGTGGTGGTGGAAATCAGGCCGGGGGATACTAAGTCCAGTGTGGATGTTATAGATAAAGGTAAGAGGAATTGTTCTTAGTAGTGGTGACAAGGATGGGGATGTTGGTTATGAGTTCTCCTTTGGTAAGGTTTTATCTGGGGAACAATCATTTGACATGTCCACGGTTATGGGGCTTGTTTCGGACTTCACTCTGCTTCCAGCTGGTGATGACTGGAGTGTTCTCGAGGGTAGCTGCGTTGGTGGCCCATCCCGCAGGTCTGATGCTGGGGTTTTGGTAGTGCCTTCCGAGGGTTTTGCTGGTACTTCCTCCACTGTTGGTGGGGCTTTGGTGCAAAGTAATGTTGGTGCTGCTCATGGTGGGAATACCTCGGACTCTCCCTTAGATGATTTCTCGCGATCCTTAGCCGCGGATGGCGATGATGCTGTTTTGGCGTGGCTGCGAAACAAAAACTTGCTGGTTGTACCTCATCCTGCCCCCGTGATTGAAGGGGAAAAGAGTTCGGATGCTTTTACTCGTAGGCACATGGAGTTAACCCCTGAGGAGGCGGTAGATCGCGGGTGGGGCAAGAATCTCGTAGCCAGCGGGCTTGATCTTGTGGTGGATCCTCCCCCTACCGTTGCTGACATGATGGCTATTGCTGATGGGTATCGTCTGGTTACCCCCAGCAGCGGTTATTGGAGGTTTGTCCTGTTTTTTTATCCCCGATTTCGTTCAATTATGATGTGAGCTAAATCTCTCGTTTGTTGATAGATGATGAGAAGTGAGTATTGTAATCACCATCTTTACCTAGCTCTTCAAGGCTAAATCTCTCAAGCTAGAAGGGAAGCTTCGACATTGCGAAGAGACGCTTACGAGTGTTGAGGCTTCGGCCTCTCGCTAAGGATGAAGAAATAACCGAGCCAAGAGTCTCGCTTAAGCGTAAGGAGCAAAGAGGCACGGAAGAGGCTCGCCTACGTTCGAGCCGGCTCTGTTAAGGCCAAGTTAATCATTCCGAGGAGAACTCCTCGTCCATTTCAGTCTGCGCTTTCTCTTCTTTGGTAGTTTCTTGTTCCTTATTTGTTCTGAGTTCTCTTTCTTCCCTCCTCCCGCGCCGTATCTTTGTCTTCGCATGGAGTCCCCGAATTATTGTGGCTTCGGAGTGAGAGGGATCGTCAAAGGGTCGCATTCTTTGAGTTAGTTGAAAAACTTAAGAGTGAGTCGGCGAAATGGAATGCCCGCGCGATGTTCATAACGCTATGGCCGAAGAATGGCGTAAGAGAAAGCATTGTTTGGTAGATCTACAAAATCGAAATAACCATGACCGCCACTTGTTCAACGGGGCTCTTTTATGGACGCGGGATAATCTCGAGCAAGCCCGTGGGCAGATTTCCTCCTTAGAAATTAAACTTAATGTTATGGAAGACGAGTCGCGGCGGCGCGGTCTTCTCATCCCTCGGATGTGCGGACCTATATGCGGCGTCTTGCCAAGGAAAGAGACGATGCTAGGGCGAGAATGTAGTGCTCTCAGTAGTGCTTTATCCGCGTCTCGAGCTGATGTGGCTCGTCAGGTTGAGCGTGAGAGAGACTTAGAGGTGACTATGTATCGTCTTAATAAGGGGTTGGAATCGAAGAACGATGAGGTTAATCGACATCGTCATTCGGGCTCGATGCTTCGAAATGACCTAAGCGCGAGTCAATATGCTCATAATCTGCTGCAGTAGATTACGATAAGTTATCAAATGAATATGATTATGCCGCAGAAGCGAGGGATTCCGCGGTTGATCATTGTGAAGGTATACGTCTTCGTCATCGAGTGTGCTTTGTGTTGTATCTGTCGTAACTCACTGTCTTCTTCTACTGTCCGCAGAGCTCCAAGTACGACTTAAAGTCAGCAGATGAAAAGTTTGCCGAAGCTCGGGCTAAGGTAGTTCAACCGGAGGGTCAAGCTAACTACCATCGCGGTCTAGCCTAGTCTCGGGAGGAAAAGGATAGAATCAAAGGATAGACCAGCCTTCTACTTCCTTGAGTCGGCCGAGATGAGGAGCGTAGCCATAGGTTTCATGGCCCGTAAACAATCGGCCAAGAGATTAATAAGATTCTTGGTGAGATTGAGCTAGATCTCAAGAAAACCATGGGCTAACCAAGAATTATACTCGGGTCCCGTACTGCGCTCCCATCAAGTTCTTCCGGGCCTTCCTCGGGTGGTAGCGTTCCTTCATCGCCAAGGATAAACACACGGATAACGCTCCTACTCGGTGAGACCGTAGTTAGTATGCTAGGGATTGATCTCGGTTGCTTATCCTTTTTTTGGCGTTTTTGTTATTTTGCTTTGGGCTTGTAATCAACTGCATGTGTTAGATCAAACTTTGGTGTTTAAATCTGATTTTGAATTTTGTTGAATTTATGTCTACCATCTTTAAATATAATGAAAAATTCCGCAGTGTTTGTTACCCGCGGATATCAATCTTTGAATTTGATAAAGTGTATTGTTCGTGCAACTCCGTAGGTTGGTATCCCCGGAATCGTCTTGTGACCTTGCACCCCGTCCAGCTAACTCCTTGGCCAGAGGATCACTGGACGGTGGGGGTCCGGCCGACGTTTAAGGATGTACTCCATTAAGTTCGCGGCTTGTAATATTGCACGGATATCTCATTCTGTAAGAAGTCGCCTCCTGGTCATACACTTATAGACACTTACAGAGGAGTTCTGAGAGATTGCATGTGTATGCTCCGATATATTGCGCGTGTGTGCTTTGCACGGGATATTACCCGGTATATTGTAGTGGGTATGATCCATGCTTTGTGCAGGATATCCCTCTTACTAAGTATAATGTCAATTCCTAATAATAGTAATTGTACAACGATTTACGTGGTTCGGCCTTAAGGCCTACATCCACGGGGTAACAATTGCATCGATATTTTATTAAGATGTGACATGGTTTTCAATGTACATTGTGTAAGTAGTATATACATGTGGTTCATATGGTATGTGTTTTATATAGGTTGTGGGTTTTGAATCAATTGAAATGTGCGTGGGTAATGAACGGGATATGATATTTGAAAATGAAAACTTGGATTGATTGAAAAGTTAAGGTGCGTTACTCCTTTGTCAGAGATAGAAACATGTGGATTAGCAAGTCCATTTTCTTCTTCTGAAATGCACACGCAGGTGGTTGGTCATGGGTAGTATGGCTTGAGGTATTTGGCATTCCACGGATGCATGAGGATTTCTCCTTTCATATTGCGCAGATAGTAAGAGCCATTTCCTGCGATGTCATGTATTATGTAGGGTCCTCCCCAAGTTGGTGCTAATTTTCCCCACTTCTTTTCTCGCTGGTATTGGGGAATGGTCCTCAACACATACTGCCCTTCTACAAAATTCCTAAATTTCACTTTTTTGTTATATTCTCTGGCCAGCCTGCGTTGGTAGTTTTCCATTCTTTGCAGTGCCGCTTCTCTTCTTTCTTCGAGGTCGTCGAGCCTTTCCAACATCATGTCCGTGGTGAGATTCTTTTCCCAGGCTTCCGTCTTTGTAGTTGGAAGTAGAATTTCCGCAGGGATTACTGCTTCTGCTCCGTAGGTGAGTAGAAATGGGGATTCTCCGGTAGCTGATCTTCGAGTCGTCCTATATGCCCATAGAACGTTATGCAGCTGTTCACACCATCGTCCTTTGTACTCATCTAGCTGTTTTTTAAGAATGAGTGCCAAAGTTTTGTTTGTGGCTTCTGCTTGTCCGTTGCTTTGTGGGTATATGGGGGTGGATTTGTTTTTCCGAATCTTGAAGGTGTCGAACAGCAAGTCAATATTCTTTCCTTGTAGTTGTTTACCGTTGTCGGAGACTATCTCTGCGGGGATGCCAAACCTGCAGATGATATTTTGAAAAATAAAAGTGAAGACGTCTGAATCCCGAATTCTTGCCAATGCCTTTGCTTCTACCCACTTGCTGAAATAATCCGTTGCCACTATTAGGAATCTTCTTTTCCCCGTCCCTGATACGAGTGGGCCTACTATGTCGATACCCCATTTCCGAAGGGCCACGGACTATCAACCGAGTTCAACTTTGTAGTCAGGCGTGGATTCGTTTACCAAATCTTTGACATTCTTCGCATCTTTTCGCCATTCCGGCGCATCTCGGATCATGGTTGGCCGCAATAGCCCCGCGTCTTTGCCTTATCTCGCTAGGGATCTCATTCCACCGTGATTTCCCTCGCGTCTCCTCCGTGTATATCTTTTAAAATGACATGTCCCTCCGATCGGGATAGGCAGCGACGAAGTGGTCCGAGGAATGATTTTCGTATAAGGCTTGGTCTCTTAGCTCGTACATCCCTCGCTCTTGACCGCACCTTCCTAGCCTCGTTTGGTGTCCCGGGGAGTTTCCCTTCTTTGAGGAAAGAATGGATTTCTCGATCTCCAATCGCCCTCCCGACCGTAATCGTCGTCTTCCTCCGCTTGTCGTGTAATGTCATCGTTCTGGAAATCGTCGAATATGTATTCTCCGACATCCTCGTCAGAGGTATCTTTCTCCTTAGGTTTGCGTTGGTTAGCCGCGCACGTTTCTTGGAGTTTGATGGATGGTTCGTACACTCTTGTTACCTTGATTGCTTTGACATCTTCGTTTTCAAGCATGTACGATATATATGCCAGGGCATCCGCGTGTCTAAGCTCATTTCTGCGCAGATGTCGGAAATTGATTTTCGGTACTTGGGAGGCCAATGTTTGCACTAGAGCCATGTATGCCATTAGTGTTTCGTCGTACACATTGTATTCGTAGCCTATCCGCCGTATGATCGATTGTGAGTCGCTTGTTACCCGCACTTCTTGTATGCCTAATTCAATTATCAAGCGGAGAGCATGGATCACTCCTTCATATTCTACGATGTTATTGGTATGGCCTTCGAATTCCAATCAATGCGTGCACGATTCTGTCCCCGGGGTGTGGTGATGACGATGCCTATCCCCGCGCCCTCTCTATTTTTGGAGCCATCAACGAAGACCTCCCATTGCCGTGGGTTCACTGGCTCAAGAATATTATTTGGCTCTGGTTTTTCTATTTCTGGGGCGCCCATAGCCTTCCATCCTTGTATGCGTACTTCTTCTTCGTTGTCCAAAGGCAGGTCTGCTAGAAAGTCTGCTAATACCTGCGATTTCTGGGAGTGTTGGAGATCATAGTGGATGTTGAATTGGTCGAGGTATGTGCTCCATTTTGCTATTCGTCCTACCTTTCCTGCCCCTTTGAGGATGGTCTCTAAGGGTGCCCGACATGGGATACGTATGTCATGCGTTAAGAAGTACGTCCTCAGCTTTAAAGTAGACCATACGACGGCTAGGATTAGCTGTTCAATTCTCGTGTAGTTTCGTTCATGCGGAATTCGTGGTCTTGCCGACATAGTAGATCGGTTGCTCCTCCTTCGTATGGGTTCGACGAGCACCGCGCTTTTAGTCGTCTGCTTGTTGCTGCAATGTAGAGTGCCAAAACCTCCTCGTGGTCCGGTTTCGAAGGATGGGGATTTCTACTAGGTATTGTTTAATGCCCAAAAAGCTTCTTCGCATTCTCGTTTGTCCATTCAAATTTAGTCCCTTTTTTTCAAAGATGTTGAAGAAGAGTTTGCACCTATCCGAGGATCTTGATATGAATCTTCCCAGAGTCGCTAGGGATCCATTGAGCTTTTGTACCTCTTTTAGGTTCTTTGGAGATGGCATGTTTGTTATGGCTTGGATTTTTTTGGGTCTACCTCAATGCCTCTTTTTGTCACCGGGTATCCAAGGAATTTTCCCGAGGTCACCCCCAAAGTGCATTTTTCCGGGTTTACTTTCATGTTGTGCTCTCTCATAGCTCCGAAGATGTCCTTCGAGATCCCGTGGTGGTTCTTTCTTTTCGCTTTTTACGAGCATATCGTCGACGTAGACCTCTAAAGTCCTACCGATCCACGGCTTGAAAATAGCATCGACCATCCTTTGGTACGTTGCTCCGCGTTTCGGAGCCCGAAAGGCATTCTTACGTAACAATAAAGACCATGGGGTGTGTAAAATGCAAAGTATGTTGCTGGTCTTCTTCAAAATAGTTGGTTGTATCCTAATATCCGTCCATGAACGACAACTCTTCATATCCTTCTACTCGTCGACTAGCTGGTCAATGCCGGGTAATGGATAACTATCCTTGGGGCATGCTTTGTTCAGGTTGGTGAAGTCGATGCGATTCGACCCCTCCCATTTTTCTTTGGTACTATTACCATGTTGGAGATCCAAGTGGGGTATTTGACTTCTTTTATAAAACCGGCTTCTAATAGCTTTCGTAGCTCTGTTTCTACTGCTTTGTGATGCTCTGTGGCCACCTTTCGTATCTTTTGTCGTGCGGGGGTGTGCCGGGTTTAATGCGCAGCTCATGTCAGTCATTGTCTTTGGGTCTATTCCCGGCATATCGGATAGTTTCCATGCGAAGATGTCCGCGTATTCCTTTAGTAGTTTTATCGTGAAGCTTCGCGTTCTCCGTCCATTAGAGTTCCTATTTTGATCTTTCTCGGATTCTCGCCCGTTCCTATGTTGATCTCTTTCACCGCCTCTAAGGATGTGAAAGTGGGCTTTGGTTCCCCAGTGTGGGATTTTCTTTAATTGCTATTTGGTAGTCTCAGATTCTTTGTTTGCGAGGACGCCCTGGTTAACCTTTGATGTTGAGGCCTCCGTGTTTCCTACAGAGTTCCCTTTAGGCAAGCTTTTCCCCGAGATCTCCTCCAGATATTCGTCGATGGCTTTGTCTTTGGATATCGCCTTTGCCCGAGCCTTGCGGGTTTTCCTTTTCTCATCTTCTTCGTTGTTGAGTTGTATTTGCATCGCGTGGCATTCTTTTACGGAAGCTTGATCACCCTTTATCTCCATTATTCCTAGGGAGTGGGAAACCTAAGGTATTGATGGTAGGTAGTCATGACTCCCTTGAGCTTGTGGACCCATCTTCGTCCAATAATGGCATTGTAGGGCGAAGGCGTGTTCACCACACTAAAGCGAGTGTCGACTTTCATGGGGCCTGCATCCACTTGTAAGATAATATCCCCCAGGGGCTTCGTAGCCGTGTCATTGAACCCGTAGATGGTGTAGTGTGAAGTCGAGTTGCTCATCGTTAAGCTCCATGCGTTTGAATGTATCGTAAAACAAGACATTTACGGAGCTTCCTCCATCGATGAGGATTTTCCTTATGTTGCATCCTGCGATTGGCAATGTGAGGATTAATGGGTCGTTGTGATCTTCCATGTCGTCCTCAATATCATCGGCTTCAAAAATCAGAGGTGCGTTCATCCACTCCTCGTGCTCTTCCACTTCCTTCCCATTTATACTGTAAAGCTCACAGTAATCTTCAAATTGCTTTCTCAGTCGTTTCCCTATTTGTGCCGTTAGGGTTGGCTCTTTGCTTTCTGAGCAGGATATAGCGTTTAATGTGCGATTACCCTCAGGTAGTTGGACCTGTTTGCTGCGTTTGGTTCTATCTTCCATTCCAGCTTTTTCCACATATTTTTTGAGATCCCCTGCATCTATCGGCTTTTGTCTTGCTATCTTGAGATTTTTGCATTTCTCTCACGTGTGTCCGTAGAAGCGGTGGGAAATCGCAAAGACTCTTTGGACTCTCCGCCGAGGCCGGTGGTTGTTTCCCTTTAGACCAGGGCCGGTCTAAGTCTTCACGATCCTTGATCTCCTTTAGTATGCGCGGATAGCTGGTGTTGAGTTTCGTATAGACCCGGTCTTCAAACTTTCTGCCATTCCTTTTGTGATCGTCTTTTCGATCCTTTTGGTGTGGCCGGGCCTGTCTACTAGTTCCACGGAATTTGTCCGTGGGGTTCGTTGTGTCTCGCGCTCGGGGTTATCTTTTTGAATTTCTTCCAACCTCGCATGTTTTTCAATGATTATCCTTAAATCTCCCTCGGTGGTTGGGGAGGTACTGTGGATTTCAACAAACAACGGGCTCATCCTGTCAAGCCCCCATTTGTAACAGTTAATACTCACCACGGGATCCACATGTCCAATGGCCTGACATACCTTGTGCCATCTATCCGTGTATTCTCGGACGGACTCCCTACTTAATTGCAAGTGAGAAGAGCTTGTCCATCCCCGTGTTCACAACTTTGTTGTACATGTAGGTGGCCAAGAACTTTTCGAGTGAGTGATCATATGAATCAATGCACCTTGGCTTGAGGTTATCAAACCAAGATAACGCGATCCTTTCGGGCTTGAAGGGAAGTATCTCGCATAGAATAGCCTCGTCGTAATCCCACCGCCATTACCCCGTTGTAATATCGTAGATGAGGTGAGGGATCCGCGAACCGTCGTAACATTCAAAGGTCGGGACCGGACATTTTTGCGGAATGGTAGCCGTAGCCAACCGTCGTGCAAGGGGGTAGTGTTGGCCTCCTTCATAATCTGTTCTAGTCTTCCACCTCCTTGCCTCGGTCTTGAGTTGATTGATCTCTCTAGCATTTCCGCGCGGAGGTTCTCCATTGCCAAACAAGTGCTCGTCCGAATGGAAGACCGTGTCTTTCTTGTGGGTTGTGATGTTGTGGCCTCCTCCGTGTCGTAGTAGTCCGAATTTCGGTGGTAGTCCGGGTCGGACCTTCTACTGTTCCGCGCATCTCTTTGGGGTATCCTTCTTCGGTTAGTTGTTGCAGGGATGTTTTCGAAGATCGCCCCTGGTCCCTCGTTCTCATCACTGCCGAGTTAGCTTCATCGTGTTTGATTTGCTAGTTCTGAGCTTCGGAGGATCTTCTCTCTAGTTGCTGGTTTTCTTGAGCTAACAGGGCCACCGCATCCGCGTATGTTAGTTGATTCCTCTGTAGCTCCTCCGCTTGTGCCAATATTTGCGCCGTTTGGTTCGACGCTGATTGGGGATTCCTTCCTCGTAGTTGAGCTTGTCCCTCGAGGATCGTGGTATTGATTTCTTCCATTAATGGCATGTCCGGCTCGATTATTCCGTTGGATCCTGCCGGAGTCGTTCGTCTTGTTCGTTGTCCGCGGCATCCCATAGGGATGGTTACGGATCACCGATTCGGCTATAGCCTCCCGAGGCTCCCGCCTGGCCTGGTTGCAATTTTACTTTGGAAGCAATCACTTGAGAAACCCCTTGTTTGGTGCAAAGCGCTCTTGCGGCCGCAGCCTTCTTTGCCTCCATTGCGATGTTTCCCGCATCTAAGAGCCATGTGCTTTCCGCCTTGGCCATGTGTTGTCCGCTGCTGCGTCCTTCGCCCTTTTGTCTACTCCTTGTTACTGCTGGTGTGGTCCTTGGAGTATCTCTTGGAGTTATCTTTGTCTTCCTAGTATCTTTGTTACTTTCCATTGCAATAATCTGCACAAAGGACATGAGAGGTAATCCGAGACCCAAAAGTCCACGGGTTGGCCGTTAGTTCAATTTTGACTCCATAAACTTGATTTCTAGCGGTAATGAGTGTACTCGGGTTGTTAGTTTGGTGAATAGTACGAAAGACAGATGGAGCGGATTTAACGGGATAAAATCCATGGGTCGTTATTTGCAAAAAAGCCCAAACCTTTTGGTGGAAATTGTGTTTGAAATTCCAGTTAAAACCTAGATCTGTTGGTAGAAAACACAATAGACATGAACATGTCGAAAAACGAGAAGAACAGATCTGTTTGCTAAAACCCAGTCTGTTTGTTCAAAGAAATAATGCTCGGATCTGTTTAAAAAAACATAGTAGACATGAAAACCCAGATCATTTTGCTAAAACCCGTTTTTGTTTAAAGGTCAAATAATACTCGCATCTCATGGTAAAAAACATAGTAGACATGAATATGTGCGAAAAACGAGTCTAAGAATAGATCTGTTTGCGTTTTTAAATAAAATTTTTGAGGTTGATGGCTGTGAAGTCACAGAAAAGATAAATCTTTTACCGGACAAGGTCCCCATTTAGCGCCAAATTGTGAACACGAGAATCGGGTTTTGATTCCACGTGATCACAAACAATCTTTATAAGAATAGAATACGTGCACTGAGGTGTGAGAAGTGTATAATATGCCTGGGTAGATGATAATTCATAGATTCCAAACCCCTCTAGTTTGTCATGATCTCATCATCATCCCCCAAGGCGATAGGTCTGAGATACGAGTATGTAAATGAGGCTATCAGTGCAAAAGGTAAAAGAGACAATGGTTTACGTGGTTCATCACTAAGGCCTACATCCACGGGTCTGAGGAGATTTACTATAAGATAAACAGTTACAAAGATGATCACAAGATCTTGTGATCATCGACCACTTGAGCTAAAACTCTCACTTACTTCTCCCTATTCTCTCTCCTCCTCTCTTTCGATCCCCTTCTCAGTGGAGGGGGTATACATATTTATAGCTAGATTGGGTGGGTCCACTGACAATGAGTTGTTTGAGATCTTATCTTCTCGTACTCTGTGCGTGGTCCGCGGATTTCTATGTCACCCCGCGACTTATACAGTATCCGCGCTTTACCGCATCCCGCCTTCCACTGGGTCCGCGAACTTCTATGTCAACCCTCGTTTCCTCCGTTGGTCGCCCGACACGTGTTCTCTGAGCCGCATTAAATGCGGGTGGTTGGGGCGGTCCAGTCCGCGCCGAGTGGTGTCAGTCCTCTTGTCACGTCCGTGTCGGGTTGGACTACCTCTCGACCGTTGATCATACTTTACCTCGTGATGGGTTAAAGCCATCCCTTGGTGCTACGCGGACTACTTATCTCGGTGCTCCTTCATTTCGACCGTTGGTCTTGACAGATGGCACGTTGTCTAAGTGCCACGGATGCCCCCATGTGTCATCCTTTGGGTAATGGCCTCCACGTGGACTCTGTTAGTACACGTGGCAATGGAGATAAATAAGTGTACTTACAATTGGACTTAGCTTCTCACTATTGGCATTAGTATAGAACGCATGCGCGATACACCTGCCATTTTGTTGAAATCGAGAATCTTATCAGTGTAGAATTAATAAGCTATTATTTCATCTATAAATTAAGACTTCAGTAAACTGTCATGAATCTAGAAAAAAGAAAAAAAGAAGTCGGTGGACTTCTGTTGGGTGAATGATTGTAACAAAAGAAACACTGAGAAGTCTTATGCAAAGCTAACACTACACCAAATTCCCGGATTCGTAACAGCAATTCGTAACGGCTTATGAGCCGTTACAATTTCATTGTTACAAATGGCCGTTACAAAAAATTAAAGTAACGATCTGAAGTTCTAATTTTTAAAAATTAAATAACGGGTGAAGCGTTCACGAATTTTATTTTAGGCGTGCGATCACACGCTTGGTCACACCAGGGTGGTCACACTTGCAATTTTGGGTGTGCCATTCACATGCGTGCCATTATTTTTTCCACCCAAGATGAGTAAAACTAGGGATATTTCCTCCCCTGCGTGTGTCATTCACATGCATGCCTCTCTTCATCTCATGCCTTAATGAAAATCGACAAATCGATTTTTCGGTTTTCCTCTCTTCCCTTTTACGCTCCTGTGGTCTTGCCTCTCTTCTTTGAAACCCTAATGAAACTTCATCTTCAAAAATCGACAACGAGAGAAACCCATCACGAAACCTCTCAATAATCTTCAATCATCGACTTATTAACTTCTCATTTTTCATTTTCTTTTCTCTCTTTTTCTCCTCCAGCCTCTCCTTCTCTTCCCTCTCGATTTTAGGGTTTCGATTGGGTTATTCATCTGTTTCGATTGGGTTAACGAGATCTTCAACCAATCATCGGTTTCGATTGGGTAAGTGTTTTATCATCATCACTTCCTCGATTTCGATTGCTTTTTTCATCATCTGTTTTTAGGGTTTCATTTGTGATTCCGTTTTTTTCTAATAAGATTTCGATTTCATCATCTACTAATCGAGTTTAGGGTTTGGATTTCATAATCTGTAAGTCTTTCATCATCTATTTTAGGGTTTGAGTTTTTCGATTTTAGGGTTTTTAATCGATTTTATGGTTTGTTGTTCGGTTTGAGGGAGTTTCACGTGTAATTATAGTTTTGATTAATTTGATAAAACGAATACCGCATAGGAATCGGTTTGTTTCAACCATGAAGATAACAAATATGCTTGATTACCCATTTATGGTGGCTTAAGAGCCACTTGTTCCCAGAATATAGAGCCGGATGCTAAACCGACTAAGAAAACAAATATTCCAATCCTCTGTCTGTTCACACTCGGCTTTTCATTCTCTATCTTGCATCTCCTTGCGGCGATTCGTGTGGCAATTGTTACTCCGCTCCCGGATGATGGCTCACCAGTTGGTAAACTTACGGTGAAGACGGAGGTTGGTGTTAATGGGGATCCAGAAAATGCGGGGGTCAAAGTGTAAAATCTAACCACAGGGATCCTTGTATTCTTGAGACACGGGAGCTACTTCAAGATTTAGTCCGAATGGTATTGAAAATGTTTTCATCTAAGATAGCATCTTTAGGGGAGAGCATTTGTGGTTTAAGAAAAAACTACAAAAGGCCATTCTGGATTGGCTTGATTTTACTGCTAGCTCTTGAGACCAGGACATAGTGGAAGAGGAGACCTTTACGAGGCTTGGGGTCTTCCTCATTAGGTACTTGTGAAGTTGGTTGATTCATTTGCTAAGCTGGTTGAAAAGTGGTCAAAATCCTGCAAACAAAGCTGGAAGTCTACCTCCACCTCACCTCTATGGCTCTGATGCAACCCATTTTGAATGAAAAGGAAAGGTTTAGGGACTAAGAGCTCGAGAAGAGTCTCACAACCAGATAGGATAAGCCCAATTCTGAAGAAGTGAGGGTGTATTTTCGGCGGGAGGAAGTGCTAAGAATTTTAGTGCTGACGGCCTTTTCTTCTGACTTGATGGTAAGAAACTACTTGTTGCTCAACGAGGAGTGGTGGTAAACCAACGTCAAAGGTTGGAGATCACTTTATGCTTAAAATTGATCGGCATGTCACGAAAAATGTATTGTGAGAGATGCAAATGGTAGACTGCACTGGAGGTATTGGCACAAGAGCAAATGTTTGCACCTAATAAACGAGACTCACGGTATATATTGTTGAAGATGTTGGTGATGCACAAGTTAACCAGGTCGTTAGTGGAGCGTTGTACTGTCTGCGTTATGAACACGATCCTTGTGTATTGGGTTGACAGAGATAGGAAGTTATGGGTGTATATGCATAGAAATAGGGAAGAAGAAGACTTTGATTACGATGGTACCACGTCTAGGAAGAAGTGGAAAAGGCGAATAAACGATCCTGCAGATCAATCGAGTTAGGAGTCAGTACTGTTTGCTTTTCTTGGTGCGGGAGAGAAAAACAAACTTGGTTACGGTCTCAATATCGAGGCATAGTCCATGAGTTTAGATGATAGAATGGAAGTCATGTATAGTATAGATTTGAGGCCATCGGTGTTGAGAAGTCCGAGTCATTTGTTCTCTCGGATCAAATTGGCCATCGAGTTAACCGGTGGCTTGGGGTTTGAATCTTCTAAAATAAAATGGCGTGTCAAGAAAACACAACAAACGAGGTGTTGGATGACAATACATTTAACGAGAGAAAGGGTTTGTCGGTGGGCTCATAAGTGCAAGCTTATTATGAGTACTTGTTGAGGAATACATGATTTAGGAGGAAGCGGCATGCGTTATTTTCCAGGTACCCTTTTATTTCCCTTGTGCTTATTAATTTTACTTGAACGGCTATCCTTTTTGTTGCAGACGTATGAACATATAATAATACTCCTCAATATCTTCTGTTTTATAATTGTATCTCATTGACATATTTACAGCTTTTGCAAAATGCTTTTTAGGAGGTTGCGCTTAGGCGCCTCTCATCTTGTACTTCCTTTTTCTTTTTTAATAAAATTTTAACCTTTTAAGAGAAAACAAAAATGCCTTTTAAGAAACACAATAGCTCCTAGAAAATACGATACTTCTCTATGGGTTCTTGTAATTGTATTTCATCAAACTTTACTTATATTTGTAGTGCTTTAGAACTTTTAATATATACTGTGTCATATGTGGATTGTTAAAGCTTAAAGTGTCTCCACTCTAAGTTTATCACCTGATTGAAAACTCAAAGCTATTCTTCTTGCCATCGATGATATATCTGGTTATTAGATCACAGGGAACTTACTTTTGATGCATGAAGTTCAAACATCATCATTATCTCAGTATCTTGTTTTAAACCACGACATAGACAAAAAAATCCACCAAAACACTAGTTTCGGTAATGTAAAAGGCTTTAGGATCAGTCCTTTACTCATTTTTAGCTTAAGGAAGCGGAGGCAACAATGATTTGCATCCAGTGCACTTAAATCAAAAATAAAGTACAGGAGTATATATTATCCTTTTTTACATTAATTTTAAATGTTGAAATCTACTGTCTTGCCGTAACGCTGATATGAACCGATATGATTCTATGCATATCGAAAGAAGGATTCTATGAGATTTAGACAATCTAATTCAATTCTATGCATATCACAGATTCTACGAGATTTAGACAATCTAATTCAATTCTTCTTTAGCACCGATATTTGGCTCACACCACAAACAGGTCTTGCTATTTTTGGAGCATCAATGGGCGCTTTTTTTTTTTTAGTTTCCTTGTGCACAACAGGTATATGGCATCCATATTTATGGGTGATACGGGGTCCCTGGCCCTAGGTGGGGCATTAGTTGCAATGACAGACTTGTACAAAAATGTTCTTTCCCTTGCTCATTTCACTGGAGTCTTCGTCAATGAAGCTTAAATCGGTGATAATGCAAGTAAGTTGTTTCTTTTATATCTCTTGATTTCTACATATAGATGATAATTGACACTTCCTCTTCCACATTTATGCATCAAATATATCTCTAGGATTAGTTGCGGACTGGCGATTTGCTTTGTACATGATAATTACATCATCTGCGTCAAACTACACTAACTAGTCCACTTGGAAAGATTAAGTTGGATTTAAGAGAGTCATACTTAACTTATCTTCTTCCTTTTCATCCATTCTTATATCTATTTAAGTTGTTTCTCGATCGGTTTCTAAGGGTTCACGGATACATGGGCATGATAACCGGTATAAGTGATTTGGATTTAGTGAATGGAAGAGTTCACAGTGGCGCAATCTTCAGGTTGGCTTTCTAGTTTCTACATATACTATGAAGAAGACTTATATTCCATTACGGATCAAGGAAATCTGCTGGATACTTTTTTTCAAGCATTAAGTGTGTATTTGCATTTGAATAGGTTGAGTGGGATGAATCTGCTGCTGGGGAGTGTCCAAGGCGAGTTTCCATTTGGGACATTGAATCAGTTGCAACTCCTTTCTACGTATGCCCACCCCCATCTTCTGAAACCTATATGTTTTTTGTTTCAGTTCATTGCAATATGTTGGTGACAGTCTATATGCTCCTTTGCAATTATCATCCAGTGTTAAATGCAGTTTCCCTGAGCTTGAATTTGTTGTGACAGAGAATGAATGTAAAAGAGTGTTTAGGTACTTATTAGAATTTGATACTTAACCTGATTTTTTTTGGTACTTAGAAGAATTTGTGTTCTTTCATTGATTTAATGTTGATGTGAAGTGAATGAATGTTGATATGAATTGATTGAAGTATTGTTGAATGTGGATGAGATGAAAGATTTATGCAGATAAATTTTTTTTTTTTAATTAAACTTATTTCCTGAATATGAATATGACTGAGGTCAATATTGACCAGGTCAAAATTGGTCGGATGTTGACTAATTTTGACCAGGTCAATATTGATGGATAATTTTTCTTTGTTACAAAAAAGTTCGTAACGGCTCTAAGTCACATTATCTCTGCGTTGTTACAAAAAAATTCATGAACGGCCGGAGTCATTACAACGTGGCAAATTCAGTAACGGCTCGCAGTGGTTTTTCGAGGGCCGTTACAACCAAAATTCGTAACGCCCACAAAGCCGTTACAAAAAAAATGTAACACCCACTTTTGCAACAGGCAAGAGCCGTTACAACCCGTTTTAGTAACGGCTTAGTTCTGTTTCTAATCCCAAAATTTGGTGTAGTGTAAGTGTATCCGTTCGTGGATATGCCGCAATCCAAACTGCACAAACCTTTTTAGAATAGATAAGATCTGAATCTTCTAGAGTAAGTACACCAAAAGTTCGCGGAAAAATCCTTTGAGCTTTTCTGCCCACCGTAATGTGGCCACACACAACAACCCATATGACTAGATCTAAGAGAAGGATCTCATGATTGCTGCAAGATGATTGATGGATACTTTCCTCCACAGAACACAAAAGAACTTGACGGAAATAAGTCGGAATCTTTGAAACGGCTAGGAGAGATTCACCACCAAGCTTGAAACAAATGACAATCAAAGCACAACCCAATCTTAAAAATCCAATTACATAGAAGATTACAAGATTCAAATAAGAAAATGAAAAGGCAAACATAGAATACATAAGATGGTCCTTTCAGATTTGAGATAAACCAAGATTTAAGAAAAAAACTATAACAATAAAAGATCCCGAGAAGAGGATTAAAAGCACATCAAAGACTATTGATGTGGGCGGAAATAGAGAAAACAAACCCTAAAAAACCTTTTAATCGAGAAATAGAAGAAGAGATTTAAGAGTACAAACTAGAAATTTAAGAGTACAAACTAGAGAAAACAAATTGGTTTCTTCGTTTTAATCAATGGATCTTCATTAGCACCCTCATTTTCGATGACGACATTTCTTTAAAAACCCTCTTTTTTTTTTTTTTTTTTTTCAAATTTTAATTCTAAATTCTGATTTTAATCTAACCACACTAATTAACTTAGCTTAACTAATTATTACACTAATCATCTAGGGGTAATTTAGCCATTAATTTTTTTTTTGATAAGGGTTAACTCACAATTAGGTTTTGATGACCTTTTTTTATCCGGTAGTGAGGCCCCTAATTATTTTCCGGGGTCCCCAATTAAGCTCTGTTATACAGCTGTCGCCTTTCCCGATCCAAATATGTAGGTAACGATTCCATTTGTACAAGTTCATTCATGTCCGTCTTCCCAAACTTTAATAAAATGTCATTGTACTACATTTCTGTATTAAACCAATCTTTTGGAACGAATCATTTCAAGAAATATGGAAAGGAACAAAATTGCCAAAAATTTTTTTTGTCAATTTCTTCCATTTTTTTTCTTCTGAAAATCGGATGATTTGTGAGTTCAGTTGATGGACTGTTAAGAAAAGAGAAAGATGATTCCGTTAACTTACAATAATCGTGACGGAAAAGAGCCGGAGCCATTAGTTTTGTTTGTTTCCCGAGGTGGTGAGTTAGGAATATCAGGACACCACAACATGTGATGCTGCCTGGACTTCTCAAGGAAACACTCATACTCCCACTCAAAAACTTCTTCTTTCTATTAATTTCCTCCCAATACACTCAGAAACACACAAAATCACGGCAATTCATCACTCTAAAGGTTCCCTTTCTCCACAAATTCCGTCCATTCAAGTAATTAACCTACTGTGGAGTTTTGATTTAGAATCAAGTAGCGCTTTTAGAAGGTATGTTCTTCCCTAATTTTTTTGAATCTTCTCTTTCCTGTAAAAAATTTGGAATGATGTCTGTTTCTTTTTAACTTTCTTAATAGTGGTTTAAGTGTTCGACAAAATGTCTCTTTGTATATGTCAGTTCAAGTTGCTCTCGTTATCCTCCTTGTATACACATAACGCTATTGGGCACAGCTGCACCAGGGGTTTTGGACCCCAAAGGAAATGCAACACAAATCTGTCTTGCTTCTAACAATCAGGAAACTAGGTTGCCTATATATAGGAATGGAAATCTATGGTTAAAAACTAATGAATACAAACTATCACGATTTTTCTTGTATGACAGACTTCTATGGCCTCTGTAATCATTTGATTTCGGTACGTAGGATAGTAGGAGTTATTCTTCAACCTTTCGAGGGTGTACATAGTTCAAGCATAGGTGTTATTTTTCTTGACATTTCCGAACTTAGAAAATCGTTCCCGAAAAGTTCATTGTTTGCATAAATTGAGCTAGTCGTATCTGTCCTCCATGTGAACAGCCAATGAAATGCCATAACCGATTTCAACGGCTGTTAAGACATTCAATATCCCAATAATCTTCCAAGTGGAATTTTGAACTGTAGTGTATGGGAATTGATAGGCAATTGTATACTGAAGGCCCAGAACATGGAATCTTGGCGATTCTTCAATCAGGTTTCTCTTCCATTCAGTGCTCGCCTTATGTTGTCCGTTTGATACGCATGTCTTATGTTGTCCGTTTGATACTCATGTCTGTGACTTTATGTTCAATTCGACATATTAAAATGTTGGCCTAGTGTTTTTATGTTAGAGGTTCTTAATTGTTCTTCTGCGGGACTTTATTACTCTTCCAAATTCGGGAAAAGTAGCTGATCAATTCAATTTGGTAATTAAGCTACTCTTTGTTGTCAGTTGTATATGCCAAATATTTGCTCCTCTCCAATTGTTGATCTTGTGATAGTATCAACTCCAAGGTTTTTACTGCACGAATATACTAGGAGTGTTGTAAAGATCAATCAGTTGAATTCTTACCTCATTGATAAATTTAATTGTTGTGCTGAATACTAGGAGTCTAGTAAATATCAGTGTTGAATTCTGCTTGTGAAAAATTGGGGCTTGGTAGGCTGATTTGACAGTGAAAGAGTTGGTATGTGTGTGTTTCCTAGAGAAAGAATCGGGAATTGAAGTCAATGGTGGTGAGTTTGGTGGGAAAAAAGATAAAAATGATGGAAGAATTGTGATTTTTACGTAAAATCTAGATTGTTTTGCTAATGTCGCTTAAATTCGGATTGTTTTGCGAAATGTCGCTTGCTTGATCTTTGGTCTGGTTAGTTTCTTTGTCGGCCGTCCATTGTGACAGCAGTCATCTAGTATTATTTCGTGGCTTTTGATTGATTTTGAAATGTCAAAAAATTTCTGTCTGTTTTCTTTCAGTTGTTGTAAAATGGCGAGCCTTCCCGAAGATGTTATACTTTCCAAGTTATCAGTCAAATCCATCTCTCGTTTCAGGTGCGTATGCAAACCCTGGTATGAATTGTTCAAGAATACAAACTTTATTAAGACGCATCTTCAACATGCTATTGAAAACAACAAGTTTAGTGTCTTAATTGGAGCACATACGGATTCAGATACCATAGATTGTTATTACACCCTAGATTTTGACGTGACATCCTCATCTTACCATATGCCTGTTCAAATTGATCTCCCATCTGCTGCCCATCTGGTTCATCAAGTGCCTGTTGCTTCATGTGATGGCCTAATCGGCTTACACACCGGTAATCTTCGTGAGGGTAAAGTGATCTTGTGGAACCCATCAACTCGCGAGTTCAAGAGAATATCGACACCAACATCATCATCAATTCATAACAAGTCATATTCCAGATCTGGGGTTTATTACGATTGGAAAATTGATGATTACAAGTTGTTCAAAATAGTGGCCTACAAACAACGTGGCATACCTTATAATACTTGTTCTCAAGTTTGGGTTTGTAGATTAGGTTCAACAAGTACATGGGAAAATGTTGGAGACATACCTTATAACATATATCGCGCTAACGTCTCTGACAAGACTTCAAATGGAATTATCCATTGGATACAAAGCATAAAAGTTATAGTGGCATTCAATGTAGTTGAAGTGCGAACACAAGAGATCCAAATGCCCGGTTGCTATCTAAACGACAAATCATACTCGTATCACCATATGCAAGTGGGTGTCTTGGGAAAGGACCTTTACCTATTAGTGCATGCTACATATGAGAATAGAAACATCAATCTATGGGTGATGACAGATTATGGAGTCATAGATTCTTGGACCAAAATTTTCAGCCTTTCGGTAGATAAGTTGAGTTTTGATAGATTATCCCCCCTGCATTATCTCGATAAGAAGAATTGCGAGATTCTATTACATGGTACACGTTCTAGAGGCAACGAAGCTTTAGTCTCATATTACCCAAAAAGTGGAAGACTTGTGACTCTTGATATCCCCTGCATGCCAAAACGTTTTGATGCGACTACTTTTGTTGGAAGTCTAGTCTCAGTCAGTTCAGGTGAATTCGTGAAGGCTTCAAAAAAATCTAAGGTGGATACCACCAGTCCTGGTACTTATAACTTCTTTTCGCTGGCAGTTGAGCGAGCAAAATCCTGTTTTATGGGGTTACAAAGGGGTGGCCGGGCCATTGGGTATTTGAACCAGCGTAGATATATAGCCGACGAATTTACAGTCCGTCATCACTAACCACTCAGGCATCAATCCATGAAGAATGCAGTTCAGACTTGTAGACAAATTATGTTGACGTTTCTATGTCACTGCGATCAAACTGACAATGGTGGTCTCCATTACTTGACTCTGCTATGCATCACACACTTGATAGCTCAACTCCCAGCATTTTCATAAGTAATTTCAGGTGTAGTTATAGTTTACAATATATCTATTTTCAGTTTTAGTTTCTTCTTGTCCGAATTTTGAAGGCTTTCAGATGATGGCCATAGGAGAAAGATTTGCAGCTTCATCACTATCTTTTACCATGCAGAATCTTAGATTTCAAGTTGTGTTTTTTGTTTGTATCGGGTTTTACTAGTACATTAATTTCGGAATGTGTAAGTTCCACCAGCAGTCTGAAACTCTAAACAGGAAATTTTTACAAAACATTTCAGTCCCATTTTACAAGATGGTGCAGACGTGCAGACATAGAAATTTCCCATTTTACAAGATGGTAAGAGGTTAATTTATTATACCTCATTTACCCAATTTCTTATATACTTTGGCTCGCTGCATCAGCCACAACGGACTCATTTTTCTCCATATGCCTCTTCTTATCGCTTTTGTTCTGCCCAAATAAGCACCGGTGTTGAGTGAAACTAGGGTTTCCACGTAATTGTTTACATTTCTGACTTCAAAACTACGACGCAGTAGTACTCTTATAGCACTTGGATGCACGTTGCATGAATCCAAATCAGTGTCGTCATGGTATATTAGACCACAATTCTGCGGAGACCACTGCATGTGATAATATCTATTCGAAGTCTTGTTTTGATGTTTCCTCCAATATTCCCAAGATCCATATGCATGCATTACCCATGCTTCTGTAGGCGCATTGTACATCCCAGGAACCACACAAAGGCACCCTTCCAACACTTTCAAAATTAAACGTGAAGTATAGAGGTGATATATGTATCCTGGAATTTGTATTTCCTTGAAGCTCTCGTCGCTAATATTAAAAGAAACGACAATTTTGGGGTTCTGAGCTATCCAATGTAGAGCTCCATTAACAAACACACTAACTCTGTCACCAAAGTAATATGGTTTAGTTTGAAAGCTTTTCCATGAATTCGATCCTAACGTGTAGACATATATCACTGAAAAATTAGTAGGAGTATCTACACCATAAACTAACTTGTAATCTTCATTCTTGTAATCATAACAAAAATATGCTAGCGGGTTGTAGACTTGTAATTGTATGTAAGGTGGATCAGGTATCCTTTTATACTCTTTAGTGGCTGGATTCCAAAGACTAAAGAATTGTGTTCTCTTGTCCCGGTGCTGTAGGCAGACCAAACCATTGCAAGAACCGACCATACCAACTAACTCTGCAGATTTAAATGGGTGATGATGCTCCGTTACATGCGCTTTATCATAAAATTTACGGGTAGAGAATAACGACTCTCTTGTTATATCATACATACGAACTGACTGAATCTTACGGTCATAACAACTAAGCATGAACCTAGAGTACTTGTTGATTTTGAGTGTACAATCAAGATGTAACTTAACGAAATCGGGGTTGGAAATTATGGAAAACCATGTCTTAGAAACACACTTGCAGGTAAATGTTGATTTTACCGGTAATCTTATCAAGATTTCAAGGTATAAATCATCTGGAAGAATTCTTGGTATTGCTTTTTCTTTTTTGTGTAGAACTAGACTCTTGAGCTTGGATAACAAAGATCCTCCTCCTCCTCCTAACATTTCCTCGGATCAAATTCTGATGAATAAAAGCCTCCT
Organism: Papaver armeniacum; assembly: GCA_023531295.1. NCBI lineage: Eukaryota > Viridiplantae > Streptophyta > Magnoliopsida > Ranunculales > Papaveraceae > Papaver > Papaver armeniacum. The sequence continues at coordinate 50,914 of JAJJWW010008072.1, read as the reverse complement.
CCTCTTAAGAAATGTGAGTTTACTTCTTGTATGTGAGTTTTTCTTTTCTCTGATTGATACTAAATTCTTTCTTCACAGGCCGGTAAAATTGCACTCTTTTATATATCACCGTATATAGGTTGGAATTTATAAAGCCTAAGCAGAGAAAAAGAGAAGTCTTTTAGTTATGGTGTATTTTCTCTAGTTGTCTTTATGGCTATTTATATATACATATCAATAAGACTGGACACATTCATTAACAAGGATTAAACTTTCCTACAAGTATAGGGTTTCCTAACTTTACTCTAAGAGACAATCATCTTAAGATACTTAGGACACTTGTAATTGGTTTCCCAAACCAACTAGATTTCCTGATCTAGTCCTTGACCATCTGGAAGCTATATTAGCAGCTTTAAGAGCACATCTAGCTGATCAAAGTAGAATCGAAGTCGCCATCAACAATAGAAGATGATTTCAGAGCAAGATATTTTATTAGGGTTTCGGGTTTGGACCCTCTTTTTTTCGCAAGGGATTCCTTCTTTGTGTATAAATTGGTCCATTTACGTATTTTTGATGCATGTTCGCGGCTTGGCATTCCAGAAACAAAATTGACTTGATGTGCCTCTTAGCTGAGCAACTACACCTAAGGACTGATCATTCTCTAGATTTTCTCGTGGTGCACACTGGAAACCGCTACGTGGATACTGAGAGTCTAACAATCATATCTAGTATGTGATGCTCCAAACAAAGTCCAGTTGGGTCCAGGTTGGAGTACTTGAATTTCTTTTCCATTGGTTTTAACTTTTAAATGTTGGATGATAATTGAGTTTCCAAATGACGGGATAAGTTGATATCCCTTTATATTTTGCTATTGTTGGGACAATTGGCCCCCTAATACTAAATTTTACTGCACCAATTGTCTGTTGAAAATGAACCTCTTGCTAGCTCGAGTACGACTCCGATATGGCACCAAAGAAAAGAAAGAATTTTGGAAAATTAAATCCAACATTCACTTGCATAGAAGGTTCAGGAATATGATAGATGAAAGAAAGCATAGAAATAACTGACAGCAAGCAAAATCATAGACAGTACAGTAAGTTCCACCAGCAGTCTGAAACTCTAAATAGGAAATGGTTACAAAACATTTCAGTCCCATTTTACTGGATCAAAACATATAAATTTACCCAGGTAAGAGAGTTACTTTTAACAAGGACTAATAGCACATACTCCTTTTTCTCCATAGGCCTCTTCTTCGTGTTCTCCCCAAATAAGCACCGCTGTTGAGTGAAACTAGGCTTTCGACGTAATTGTCTACATCGCTGATACATTTATCACCAACGTTTAGCACTCTTCTAGAGATTGAATGCTTCGAGCCATATAAAATTAAATTATAGTCTTTTTTGTATATTTGACACTCACCATCCTCGGAAGACCACTTCAGGTGACCATATCTATTCGAAGTCTTGTTTTGATGTTTCTCCCAAGATTCCCAAACTCCATATTCCCGCATCACCCATGCTTCCGTTACCACAGGCGCATAAACACAAAGGCACCCTTCCAACACTTCCAAAAATAAACGCCAAGCATAGAGGTAAGTTTTATCCATTATATCTCCTGGAATTCGTATTTCTTTGAAGCTCTCATCGCTAATATTAAATGAAACAATAACTTCGGGGTTTTGAGCTATCAATGAAGAGCTCCATTAACAAACACATTATCTTTGCAATCGAAGTAATATGGTTTAGTTCGAAAGCTCTTCCATGAATTCGATCTTAACCTGTAGACATACACTGAAAAAGTAGTAGCAGTATCTACACCATAAACTAACTTGTAATCCTCATTCTTGTAATCATAACAAAAATATGTTCGCCAGTAGTAGTAGTAGTCTTGTAAGTCAGGTGGATCAGGTATCCTTTTATACTCTTTAGTGGCTGGATTCCAAAGACTAAAGAATTGTGTTCCCTTGTCCCGGTGCTGTAGGCAGACCAAACCATTGCAAGAACCGACCATACCAACTAACTCTGCAGATTTAAATGGGTGATGATGCTCCATTACATGCGCGTTATCATAAAAGTTACTGGTAGAGAATAACGACTCTCTTGTTATATTGTAAATTAGAATATTTCTACAATAACAACTAAGCATGATGAACCTAGAGTACTTGTTGATTTTGAGTGCATGATTAAGATGTAACTTAACGAAATCGGGGTGGGAAATTATGGAAAGCCATGCCTTAGAAAGACACTTACATGTAATTGTTGATTTCACCGGTAATCTTATAAAGATTTCAAGATATAAATCATCCGGAAGAATTCTAGGTATTGTTGATGCTTCTTTTTTGTGTAGAACTAGACTCTTTAGCTTCGATAACAAAGATCCTCCTCCTCCTCTTAACATTTTCTTTGAATCAAATTCTTCTTCTTCCACAACTGTTTATTCTGACTTGTGAAACCGCACGCGATCGCCTACAGAGCAAATCTAATGCTTTAGCAATTCAAAGCTGCCAAAAAATAAAAGAGAGAATTGTAAAAATGGTACAAAATACGACATAAAGACTAACGTTCCAAATCAGTGTCTGGTTAGCATCAAATCAATTAATTCTATGAAAGTAGTTAACGAAGATACTTATGTTGGATAATAAAGAAATACTGAACAGTGTACAACATCTAATTTTAAGAAATTCAAGCATTCTATCAACATCAAGACCCAAAGAGTTTCTTCTCACAACATTCTTTGTCAGCATATATATTGTGATCTGGCAGAGGATCAAGACTAAACCGCAGTACCGTACAGTCACCGGATGATGTATAGGAAGGATCAGAAGAACAAAGCAAAATTTGTGAATGAAAGAGGGTGATTGCATGGCAGTAATCAGACATTTTTTATGGCCCTTCAATAGCAGTGGATCCTAGTTGGAAGCCGGACGTACATTCCTGACAAACTCATGCACTTTTGACAGTAGATTGATGATGTTTATATTCAATCTGCGCATGTAAAAAGTAAAGCCTTGAACCCTTTACATTACCGTTAATAGGAAACAACATTTGACAGCTGCAATTTAAAAAGGAGGTGGTGGAAACTTAGTCATCAAAAAGAAAATCAATTCAAACATCAATCCTCGGGGAAAATTCCAAGATAAAATAAAATTACTCAATCTAAAGAACCAAGAATCAAAATTACTCATGAGGCAGATGTAGGAGAAACACTCCCTGCGCCACCATTATTTGCATACAACATGCACTCCAATGTATGGATATTTGCAAAATACTATACACCTCAGAGAGAAGGCTATAATATTTCATATCATCAAATGCAACAAACACAAAATAAAAAGGCGAACAAATACCCTTTATCATCTGTTTTTACAATTTTGAAACTAATCTACAAACTTCCATAAATTCTCGCGACACAAAATATTATATACTCCATCTATCATCTTCAAACCCAGTATTAGAAGGCAAAGAATATGTATAAAGACTGATCAATACAGGTGGGGTTGGACATACATTTTTATGGCTATTCAACGGCAATGGATCCTTACTGAACGTCAAACATTCAAACTCATTTCCTAAAGTATGGTTAAACTGAGACTCATGTACAGTGTTTTGTTTGTAAGATTTGCAAGCTGTGAAGCTGACATTAAGAAATTCAATAAGAATGTGTCTTGTAACCCTCACGTGAACTCCTTGAGCCTGTGTAAATTCCATTACCACCCACTCTTGGTTCAATACATTGTACCTCTAAAGCACAACTGAAAGAACACAGTATTTATATAAACACACGACTTGTTTTAAGAACAAAAGCAAAACTGAACATTATTTTGTATTAGGCATTTCAACAAACAATTAGTAGTCTGGAAAAATATCAAACAGTTAAACCCCAAACTAAAATTAAGAGGTTTTGATTTCTTTAACTCGTATCCAAAAACCCAACTACAAAACTATATAAAATCAGATACTCATACCCCAAATGTTATAGTGGGGAAAACGATTAACGGAATCAACAATTTCAGAAGTGCAAAGAATCAAAAATACCTTAATCCAATTCCTGCCTCAATTATCCTTTTCTTAATACCTGTAACCTTAAAATCTAACAACAGCGCAACATCTGAATAGTATTATAATTTCCCCTTTTGATGTTGAGTTGTTGTCTTCGATTCCCCTTGTTGGATTGAAATCTGATGTTAGGTCTCAGATTTTTCGTTGCCGTTGTGTTCCTTTCATGGTAGTAGAGGTGTTTCAGAGATCATGGCGGAGGTGAAAAAGAATCTGAATAGAGAGAAAACGGAAGAGCTGGCTTTCCGTAGTGAAATCAAGTTACGGTATCACCCTTTATTACATAGGTTTGATAGAGAAATCAGCGAGGGTAGTTTAGTAAAAGACGGTGGACACGTACAGAAGACAATAGAGAGAGCCTTAGCATTGAAGTAAATAAACAATGAGTCAACTTCTTGTCCTAGTTAGCAATTCGGGATACGGGTAGTAGTTCGGGACGGCATCGTCACGAGAATTATACGGATTTGAATAGGTCGGATTCGGTCAAAAATCCGGTCAACGATTCGTTTTTGGACAGGAGTTCGGAACGACATACGTACGTGCATATTCGTTTTATAAATGTGAGTTCGGCACTTAAAATTCGTCTTACATATATGATAAATTGATAAGTATTATGACCTTATTACGAGACTAATTTTATTTGTATATGATTTATTTATAAGATGGAAAAAAATATTTTAGCGTGATTATTTAACAAGAAGTAAATAATTTAATCGCATAAATGTATTATAAAACGAGTTTATAGACTTTTAAACAAAAATCAACACATAAAACACTGGTTAAACAACTACCAATATGAAATTTTAACTGAATAATTGTATTTAAATATAAAGTATATACAAAATCAAACAAAAACCAATCAACGAACTACGAGTGGAGCAGTTTACCTATGGAAGTTCTAGTTACGAAATATCATTCGGATGCGGTCGGTTCGGATACGTTCGCGAATCATTCGTAAGGTCCATATAATCGGAAACTAGGTTCGGAGTTCAAATAGTTCGGAAGTATCATTCGGATTCGATCGAGTTCGGATAAATGCGCGAATCATTCGGGAATAATTCGGAGAATTACTAACTAGGCTTCTTGTAGGTGATAGTCAAAAGAAAAAAGCACACCAATGTTTGCAAGGCTGCTAATGGGGGACGGGTGTACCAAGTTTCAAATCGAGAAAATGGGTCATTTGTCCAAAAAAATTTAAAACACGGTTCAAATGGACGAGTAAAAAAAAGTACGGGTGAAATAGCCAAAAAAAATAACAAGGATGAAACTGGATTCATCCTGGCTTATGCTTAAAAAATAGCAAAGATGAAACTGGATGCATCTGTGTAAAATAAAAATAAGAAAAAAATATTTGAAAATGGACGGGATGAAACTGGTTACATCCTGCCTATTTTTAAATTTTTGTCCATTTAAACAGTATCTTTTTAAATTTTGGCTATTTAAACAGTATCAAAACCTAAGTGTCTTTTTCACCCAAGAATTGTTGATTTTGGTCTTTTTGACCAATTTTGTGTTTCAAATAAAACAAAACAGTTTTTCATATACAACAAAATAGCTTGGTACAACCCCAGAATTCGGTCACCTGCATTAGCAATTTTGAATGTTTGCATCAAGTTGCTATTAAACATGGGCGTTGGAATGTAGCATTGGTCACATGCTGGTAATTCTTGCATTGGTATGTCTTCCGAGCTAAACAATTTTTTTTTTTTTTAATGTAAAGAATCAATTTCATCTTGAAGCCGTTTCCAGAAAGTAAAATTGCATTGGTGGTGCCTAATGGCGTTTTGAGCCAGCCAACAAGTCAATCTTCTTTCCGCTTTTGGCATAAAGCAAAACAGTGCTTCTATATGAACCGCCCACAACAAATCAAATGAAAACTGCCCTCTCACACCAGGACGAGACCCGCACTTTTTGGAGTTAGTAGGGGTCATTTACGGGCCCCATAATATAAAACATGTGAGAGGACAGTTTTTAGGGAGTTTAATTGGGCGGTTTGTGTGGAGGTTTTGCAAGCAAAACTCTCTGATTTCGAGTCCCTACTCCTTGGTAGTGAGGTTGAAACATGGCATGGCATGACATCCCATTTTTTATTATTGGGAATCTTGATTTTGAGTTAGGCAAACCTTTGCTATTTACAGGGAGTGGGGCACATATCGAATAGGCCTTTCTTTGATGGTAATAAGATTTAACTGCCAAGGAAAACAATCTTGCCGAACTTCTTTTTCCTTTGCTATTGGACTGAAGAAAAGAAAAGACTTTCTTTTTTTTTGATTGGTGAAGCAAATGATGGTACGATGTTTAATGTCGCTTCTGTAGATTTTGCGGACACAAGATATCATTTTTCTTAGCAGAAGTTACCTTTTCTTGGACACCGATTTTACATTGGAAGTTCTCTATAGAAACACAAGAATGCAACTAGTTCAACTACACCAAGTCCAGATAGAAAGTAATCTGAATGCGCTTGATTCAGGTTTTCTGCAATCCATCCGTGTATTGACCTCCTGCACTGGTTGCCTTCCGAATGACGGATATATGGACATTGAGGAAATGTCCTAGAATCATTTTTTTGGACCATGGTTTTTTTTTTTGGATCATGATCTTATTAGGCCACCTTCTCTATAGTTATAAGGGGTGTCCTAAAGTGAGGAAATGACTAACCTACCCTTAATCTAATTTAATTTAAAAGTAACCTAATAACCACCTATATATATATATATATATAACCACCGCCGCCGCCCACCACTACCACCACCACCAACCACCACCACCACTATAAATATAACTTAATTTAAATCATTACCTAATTAAAATTATAACTAATCTACATTTTCTTCTTCCTCTATTCTACAATTTTTCTCCTTCTCTTCTTCATCAATTTATGATCATCTAACCACGATTATATACAAATCTAATCAAAATCATCAAATTTTTAGCACAGTCGATTCATTGAATTTTCATCGTCGATTAATCAATTTTTAGCACAGTCGATTCATTACGAGCAGCGGATATATGGACATTGAGGAAATGTCCTATGCCAAACATGGTCCCGAAACAGGGAAGGCCCAGACCCTTTAGCTCATTGGGAACTTGATCATAGAAAAATTCTTGTAAACTGACATCGGCGAGTACAAGAGCAACACACGACAGGCAACAAGACATATCACGGAATCAAGCACCAGAACCATTGCAATCAATCCAACAGATTTAGCTCCCAAATGGGGTGTATATATAATTTTAAACTAACATCCAAATCCTGGAAGCCAGAGGTGACATTATGTAAACTAGATGTACAAACAAATTGTTGGATATTTTCAATATCTTAGAAAATGAAATGATTTTATGTTTTGGTTTGCATTATGACGGGGAAGTATTATGTGTTGGATAAACACAATGGATGTTAGTTGGAGATGAAGAGACACCTTTAATAGGTGTGATGGTTCATAAAAGACAACCATTCTCAATAGACACCTTATGTGTCCTGTGACTGATAAGGGCAGGGTGTCAAATCCACCACCTATCTAAGGGGTTTCTCCATGTTATGCTTCAATTAATCAGCTAAAGTGCTAACCTAGAGCACTAGTTGTCTAATTAAGTACAACTAGTCAATGGAATTAGCTATTGTGCCTAAAGTATGAGCTTTGTGGCAATCTCAAAACAGATGTAACCTAACTACAATGGATGCAAGACATCCATTGTGAGAGAAAAAGTATTGAATGCCCTAATTGAAGACATAATTATAATTTTAATCATTCAAGATAGTTCAACGAGTTTAAACACACAATATGGAGTTAGGGTTTCATTGAAACCCTAACAAAACTAATTAAAACATAATAAAATAACAAAGAACATAAATTTAAACCTAATTGAAGCTCTGGCTAGTCCAGGCATGCCCTCAAACATCCAATTACACCTTCTATTTATACATGCAGGCAAAATTGCCAAACCCTAATTCCAAAATCGAAATTAAATATAAAGTAATTCAAACCCATACTCTGATTGCTGTTCTCCCCTGTCAATTCGTGCTCAGAACTCCTCTTGCATGATTGGGTGAAACCCTAGTTATATTTATCTCTCACATAGCCTCTAGGGTTGTGAGAGAGGCTCTGCGAGAGACAACTAGAACTAGGGGCTGCTGTGGTTGTGCAGAAACAAACGTGAAGAAAACACAAACAAAAGCGCAAGTCAGAGGCGAATAAGATCGAAAAGCAAGAAGCTCTCAAGAACAGAAACAAACGTGAAGAAAACCCTAGATTCCATCTGTAACTACTTAAACTCTCGAACTACTACTCAAAATCCAAAGAAGGAAAATAAGATCGAAGCAAAATGAAACATACGACTCAGCGGTATCAACTCTCAAATCCCGGGATGTACATAAGATTAAATTCATCACCAACGCATCACCAAAAAATCAAGAACTCAACAGGGTTGGACATGGCGATTAAACGGAATAAAAAACCATACCTGAACCTCAAAGAGTAAAACAAAGAAGACAACAAAGGTGGCGGCGATGGTAGCGGCGACAATGATGGCGACAACAGCGAAAACGAAGATGGCGACAAAGGTAGCGGCAGCGGCCAGTAACAATGGTGTCGAGAGGAAGTTAAGAAGGTGAAGAAGACAATGGAACAGAATAAACGAGAGAATGTGAATTTAATTCACATTCTCTCATTCTCCCTTTTTAAATAAGAACAAGAAAAACCGTCCACTACCCAATGGGCGTTATGGCCGGGTAGGGGAAACGTGCTGATAAATGCGAGGTAGCACCTTTTTAGGAGAAGTTATGAGGAGGGAGATAAAAACGTACCACACGATTCTTCTTCCCACTAAAGCTAGCGCCCAGTCACAAGAAGAGGGACAAATTGTAAGTACACTTATTTATCTCCATCGCCACGTGTACTAGCAGAACCCACGTGGAGGCCATGTCATAAAGGGATCGACACGTAGAGGCACCCATGATGTCTAGATGACGTGCCATCTGTCAAGACCAACGGTCGGAGATAAGGGGACATCCAAGGTAGATGATCCCGCGCAACACCAAAGGGTCACTTTACCCCATCACAAGATGAAACGCAATCAACGGCTGGGGATAGTCCGACTGACACGGACGTGACAAGAGAGGACTGACATCGACTGGCGCGGACTGGATCGCCCCAACCACTAACATTTAATGCTGCCCAGAGGGCACGTGTCGGATGACCCACGAAGAAGATGATCATTGATCAGCGTAATGAACTTGGGCATTGTAGAATCCGCGGAGTGACAGAGAGGTCCGCGGACCAGGCACAAAGCACAAGAAGATAAGATCTCAACAGCTCTATGACAGTGGGCCCACTCAAATTAGCTATATATATGTATATCCCTTCCACTGAGGGGGGGATGGGGTAGAGATTAGAACTAAGGAATAGGAGAGAGAATAGTGAGAAGTAAGTAGGCGTTTATGGAGAATCTCTCCATAAACCACATAAATCATCGCCCCCCTTTACTTTTGTAACCGTTTACTTCATAGTGAATATCTCTGGATCCGTGGATGTAGGCCTTAGTGCTGAACCACGTATATCGTCGTCTCCTTTATTTTTAGCACTTGTATGGCTTCATTTATGTGTTGATGTCTCAGATCTATCACTTTGGGGATGATGACGAGATCATGATAAACCCCATGGGTTTGGAATCTATGAATCATCACCTACCTAGGCTTATTATACTTTACTCACACTTTAATGCACGTATTCGGTTCATGTTAAGATTGTTTGTGATCACGCGGATTATACCTGATTTCCGTGCTCACAACACTTGTACCAAGATATTCTTCAGCGGTTTCTCTCATCTTAATGAGAACCATGGATGAGATTTCCTTGCCCTTGTAAGTGACTTGAATCATGGGTTTCTCATCTTCGCCAGCAATGACTTTGAAGGGCCATAGGGTCATATCACTCTGAACATAGCTATCACTAATTTTCCTACCAATCAAACGTTTCGCATCTAAAACAAAAAAAACAAAAAACAATCTTGAGACTCCTATAATCTGCGAGAATTTCAACAATTTAAAGACCTCGAAAATACAAGCTTACCGAAAACGGTGTTGATAGGATTAAGAGCAGCTTGATTCTTAGCAGCATCACCAATCATCCCACCATTAACATCGGAATTCTAAGGTATTGGTTAAGGGGCACCTGTTAACATCCACGGTCTTGAGTTTTCAACACCTCCATACCCAATTTAAAGTGGGGAATCAGCATCAATTTTCATGAAAAACAACAACGGGTCTTAGAAAAAGGGTCTTTCTCAAGTAAAAGAAATACTACTCACGATAAGTTTAACCTTAAATTGGTCTATAAATTCAGAAATTACTAGTGTTTACATTAAACTTGACATAAGATAATCCAAGAGTAGATGCATAAACTAGCAGCTATGCAAGTCACAAAAACTTCATTTAACATACGCCAGGCAACGTCACTGTGCTCTTATACCCTCCTCTATATCGAAGGTTGAGAACAAACAATCCAAGTTATATAGATGTCCTTTTGTCCAAGTTAAATCACTGACAAAACACTGGAGATGGTGGTGACTTGTCTTCCCTGTTTCGTCCAAGTGGTTAATTTTCAACAGATTTAAAATTTGTTGCAGCAAAGAGAGTTATAGTTGGACCTGCACTATTACTGGCCAGTGGCCAAGGTAAAATTTATTGGCATTTCCTTACTATGAGCCAATGAGGCAAGGCTAATTATTTCTATGGTTGGTAATTTGATAGAAGTGCACTAATTATTACAAAAAGTCGAATAAAATATACTCCTTCTATTTCAAAAAGACCGTCCTCTATTCTATTTTCGTCAGTTTCAAAATTGTGTCCAACTTCTGTTTATAGGCGTATCTTTTTTTAATGAACTCTCTATTATAGCCTTTAATTTTTTTATATTCATAAATGCATATTAATGGGACCTAATCAAAAATATTAAAAAAATTTGTAGAATTAAGGAAACAAATATATCCATCATCCTTTTAAAAGACAATATATTTGTCTCTAAGAATTAAATTCCTAAAGAGTTTATACTCCATAAATTCAATATCTTTTAATTTTCCTTTTTTATTTCCAATTTACTCTTAACAATTTTAGGAAGATTTTAATACTTATATTTTTATTAACATAAAATAGGTAAATAATTAAGGGTAGTCAAGTAAAGTATTATGGTCTCCTTAATATTTTGACAAAGTCAAATCGAAATGTCTTTCTGAAACAGAGGGAGTATTTATTAAACAATTTTGCATTCATACCCTTCAATTTATTAATATTAACATGATAATCATTCATTAACCCTAATTCTATCCAAAGAGAGTAACTCAAATCAAATCCTTCTTCTCCAAACCCTTGACGCCACCACCATCACTTTCTCCGTTCCTTTATCACTACCACTGCAACATTATCACAACCGCTTTCTCACGTTCGCCGTCTCTTTTCTATTACCAACCCATCTTCTATTCCTTCTCCAAATTAATCTTGAAAATTCTTAAAATGAAGTTTCTGCTACTAGTTTCTTAAGATCATAAATCAAATTATGTGGTCAATCAAGATTAGGTTTTGGATTAGCTTCTGAGTCATTGATTTTGAAACAATATCAAGACATTACTGATTCTCCATTTGGATTGATTTCTTAGATTCGCGAAGTTGATCTGAACTTGCATAATGGTAAATTATATGAATCAAAGCTAACAGAGAAGAACATATTGATAATGAAGGATTTTCTTAAAATTGGTTAATGGGTTTTGATGGAATCATAGTCGGCCTACACCCCGCGTACGGACCTAACACGAACTTATAATCCGCATAATGAACTTAAAATATAATATGGAAGGGCCACTCCATTCATTGCCAATTGGTTTTGAGTTGGATGCCCGCAGACTTTAACATGGTATCAGAGCTAGGCACGTACGCGGGGTGTAGGCCGAATTAGTGGCCACCGTGACCGAATGACTGGTCACATGTGCTCCCGTGACTGAATGAAAGGTCACTCGTATAACCTGTATGTGGGGTGGCCCGTGACCGAATGTCACCTGCACACCCATAAGCCACATGTGCGTAGGTCCACGAGTTAGGCCGAATTATTGGCCTTACACGTGAGGGAGGGTGTAAAAGGACAATAGTCCCACATCACTAGTTTCCGCAGAATGAACTTAAAATATAATATGGAAGGGCCGCTCCACTCATTGCCAATTGGTTTTGAGTAGGATGCCCGCAGACTTTAACAGTTATAAACTTGCAAGTGTTATCGATGAGATTATAATCGAGAAAATAACTAGGTATTGGAGTCAAGCTTAAACGGAAAATTTCCAAACTAGTTTTGATGGTTTTAGTTGAGAGATGACGAAATTGGAATGGAGGTGGATAGGTGTAGGTTGATCTTTTTATACTGTTTCGATTGATTGATGAATGAATTATTTTCGATGATAATCGATGGATATAAAAAATATTCTGGTCAGAAGACGGTGGTGGAGAGTGGTTTTTAAGTCTGTTCGGAAATGGAAGACCGAAAAAGGAACGACAAAAGAAAGTGGTACGGTGAGTTGGGTTAGGTTAGGCTTGGTTAAGTTTCAAGTGGGTCCAAAGTATGTGCGACATTAAGGGTAATATAGTCCAAATAAAGGGTAAAATAGTAAATGTCAAAATATTTAGCTTATAATTTAATTAAAAGTAAACTTAACAATGTCAACTAAAATCAACCTCATTTCCAAATACCAACCCCTAACTTGAACAAGTGTTAGACCAAATACTAACATTGGACAAAATGCAAGTGCTAAAAACCAATTAACCGAATTCTTTTTCATTTATTTTAAGAAATAAGGAGATTTTATTTATTTTTGATTCTAAACAAAAATAAACATTTTCTGGAATAACAATAACGAAGGGCAAGCAAGCTTTTCTTTTTAAGAAGAATATAAATAAAAATGAAAACATACGCCATGAATTTAGTCTACGACAATGTTAAAAAAACCCTTTTTGAATCATTGGTTCAAATCTTTTCTTTTTTATTCAATTTACTACGTGTCCACTTCTTCTGTCGTTTGGCACTGGAAAACTTATGGTTGAATATAAATAAAAATGAAAACATTGCTAACGCCATGAATTTAGTCTACTATTTACAGTTTCCACCATTCACACCCTTAAGTTTACTTTATAAGGAATCACGAGTGATTTCCCATCACAGGCTTCTCTTTCCCTATTATGATATCTTATTCCTACACAAACTCCAGATCTCAAGGAAGTTGTTTATGTTCATGTGAAATTGATAAAAAATTATAACTATTGTTCATTTTGTTGTGTCTTAACTTTTCTATTCTCATCGTCTATTTTAATTGAAACTTATGTTTATGTGATTGAAAAGCTAATGTTATTCTATTTTATCATTTGCATCAAGGGAGGGGTTGCAACTAATCTGTAAAACAATTGTGTTTTCTTTGTCCATGTCTGTTTGTAAAATTAACTGCTCCTTTGAGTCATATAAATATATGAAAAATGATACTTTCAATTTGGGCAATAATTTTGAAAAAAAAACCGTTTTTAATAAATTTACATAACCATTATGCAAACCCGGCCGGTCCGGGCCGGTTTTCAGAACATTGGTCTACGAACGGCTTTGAAGTATGGAGTGCCCAAGGATTAGTATCTTATACAATATGTAAGGAAGTTGTATGCTTCACAATTGCTATAGGTGTCTATATCTTATTTTGGTTTATGCATAATAAAACAATGACTACTTTTCAAGAAAATGATACTTTCAATTTGGGCATAATTTGATATTTTCAAACCCCCGTATGCATAACACATAATGGAAAATAATATTTTCACGCCGTGGCTGAAAAGCCATGAAAAATGATACTTTTAATATTTTCGCGTCGTTTTAGGAAAAATGACATTTTCGCGTCGTGTCAGGAAAAATGATACTGTCACGCCGTGTCAGCAAAATGATATTTTCGCGCCGATTTATTCGGTCAACAACGGCTAGGCCTGCACACGGTTCGGTTCGGTGCGGTTAGTTGTAAAACCGTTCAACTAACTGTTTATAGTGCGGTTAGCACATTTAAAACCGTAACCGAACTCAATAGTATTCGGTTCGGTTTTTAACCGAACCGACTATGTTCGGTTATTTTTCGGTTCGGTTTGGTTTTAACCATAAATTAACCTGTCAAATTCGATGATTTTGTACCTGCACCTGCACCTGTACAGTGTATTTCCATTCCATACTTAAGAAATAACAACTTACCATACTTAATAGATTAAACAGATCCATTCCATAAGAGTATAAACTCTAAAGATCACACACACATAATGAAGTCCAAAAGCAAGGAGTCTAAACTCTAAAGATGAAACACACACACAATAGTCTTAAAGTTCAACATAAGAAAGTAGTTCAACATAAGAAAGTAGCACGAAGAGTCGAAGACAAGTAAAAGACTCCAGAGTTCAGTCCATCCATCCAATTCTCAAGCCAACAATCCCCTTAATCCTCATCCTTGCCCAAAATGTCTGCAAAGAGAAAAACTCAAAAGTCAGATCAAAATTCTTCACATCATGGGTAATGTAATTCAAGTGTCTACAACTAAGACACCACACAGCTTGAAACTCCAAGTTCAAAAAGGACAGGGAATACAAAAAGTAACATAAAAAGGACCAGCACCCACAAAGACTACACCACACAACTTGAAGAATCAACCGCTTTCTCTTTAATCTTCATATGCAAGCCCTAAGCAATTACATAATCATAGATAATGAAACTGAGTGCAACTGACTGCAAGTTTGCAACTCCACTAACCATAAATCATGATACGCAAAAGAAATGACAAGTATAGAAATTTTAAGTCAAATAAGAAGTCAATCATGATATGTAAAAGGTGACTGCATTCATTCAAGTGAAACTCTAACTGGATTCATTCAAGTGACAAACAGTTCTAACTGGATTCATTCAACTATAGAAATTTTAAGTCAAATAAGAAGAGAAGAGATTCCATTACCTTCTTCAATGCTGGCATTGTCATCTGGTATATAGTCACATATGAAATCAAGAGAGATAGGTTTCTGCAACCAGCTTTGCGTACAAAGAAGTGCTTCAACTGTCCTGGCAGATAGTGAGCTTCTCAATGGAGTAAGAATGCGCTTCCCGGTAATGAATGCAGACTCTGAAGCAACCGAGGACACTGGTATTGCCAAAATATCCTTCGCCATAAGTGATAGTACCTTATACTTGGTACTATTAGCCTTCCACCATGCCAGAATATCAAAATCCCTTGTAGATGTTTCACACTCATCAAGCAAATACCTTTCCAGTTCAGACTTTGGATGAGTAGAGTGAACATTCATTCTTCGCCTTTTCTTCCTCAACTCAAGCACATCCTCAATGTTCTCTTCTTGCACACAAACTACCATGTCATCCACACCAAAGCCCGGCTTGTTGACCCGGTACCTAAGACATCAGCACAAATGCACAATCAATATTAGTAAATGATGATGATAACAACATTTATAATATCTAAGTATGTAACAGTAGAACAAAAGCAGATAACTAAAGTTCAAAATTTGATGTCACCTTCATCTGCATTAGCATTTGAATACATGGTGTTGTACTCTTCATAAAGTCTACCCATGTCTTGTTTCACAGCTTTCAAAACAGTCCCAACCACGAAATCTTCTTGCTCATACAAACATTCAAGATCAAACTTCAAACCAGACTCTTTCTCTCGAGGATCAAGCAACTTAGCAAAAAAAAGAACAGATTTCATGTCTTCATAATCCCCCCAATATGAGTTGTACTTTTTAAACATTACTTCTTCCATCTTAGAAATATGAGCATCTCGGTTTCCTATATTTCTAAGACGAACCAACTGTTCATGAATCAAAGCTAACTGCCATAAAAACTCATGTGTAGTAACCTGTGTAGAAGCAGAGAATTTAACAGTAGCATCAAAGAAAATTTTTAAACATTTTACAAGACTCCTAGCATATGACCAGTCTGCAGCATATGGAGCATGATGACGGGGCTTGTTCCCTTTCTTCGTATTCCTCTTTTTAGTTACATCACATTCACTTTCAGATTCACTAGAACTTAGAAAATAAGCTTCATCATCAATTACAACAGTGTCATCATCAGGATTAGGTAAAGCTTCACATTGATTCTTTAAAAATATACTTATCTCGAACGCTCTTGTCTTCTCTTTCTAACCTCTTAAAGACCTTCTCATATGAAATGGCAGCTTCAAGCATTAGATTCTGGTTTACGAAACGTACCTTTCTTGTTAGGTCCATGCTTCGAGTTGCGATTGTTGTTGTCACCTTTTCCAGCTTTGGATGGCTTATGTTCAGACATATGAGCTTTGTTAGACATGTCCCTTGCGGATGACACGTTCTTGTCTTTGGTGCACAACATCTCTTCCACTTGAATCTTTTTCCCAATTCAACCATGTTGATCTCGCTTGATTTCATGTCTCGGTTTTTCTTGTACTCAGACCAAGAAGATGGTAACTTCTCAATCACCGCAGACACTTGAAAAGTCTCATCAACGACCATACCTTGACAAGAATCGGTTAATGATTTTTGAAGTTCGAGAAATTGATCAACAACATACTTATCATTCGTCATCTTGAACTCCATAAACTTTGCCACTGAGAATTTCTTGCTTCCTGCATCTCGACTTGGTACTTTGCTTCTAACGCAGTCCACAACTCATAAGCGGTGAAGTTCTCTTTAGCATTGTAAAATCATACATCGCATCTTCCAAACTATTCATGATATGATTTTTAGCCATATAGTTACCCCTTGTATAATACGTTCTATCTTCATCAGTATTATCTTCATCAGCCATCAAAACATCAAGAGGACCTTGCAGCACTGCGTCCAAATCATGATTGCTCAGAAAAAACAACATCTTGGATTGCCATCTCTTGAAATCCTTTCCGTTAAACTTCTGTGGTCTTTCAACGTTAACGTTCATCTTTGTTTCCATTGTTGACATCGTTGCAAGGAATACTAATGTGTTAAGATTGTTGGAATCTTGCAACAATGAACAGCACGTTAGATGTATCAAAAATAATATGTAAAGAACTAATGCGAAACAACTCTACCGAAATAACTTGACGAGGGCAGAATCACAGGTTCAACAAGTTGTCCTTAACACATTAGTTCGCGGGTATACTCGAGTTGTATTTGAAGGAGAAGATACTTGCAAATCAAGTTAGGTTTTGGTTTTGGTTTTCTTTAAAAAACTAGTAAAACACCTAAAAGGAATTTACCCATAAATAAAACTCTAAAAATATTTTAGGAATTAATTTCCTAAAGAAAAACTCGCCCAAAAAATAAATTCGAGTAGAAGAGGAACTTGGTGCATGGCATACGCGCATATCGCATTGGTCAAAATTTGTATTTTTTCCCACCCTCTCCACCCACAATGTTGTTTTACAACATATCCATAAGCATATGGCTATATAGTGGAGCTCATTCTCTATTATACCCAATGTGGGACTAAAGAGAGATTCATTCACTCATAAAATGAGCAAGTATCCTTGGACCCATAGGTCACTAGATCAAACCACACCAAGACCAAAATATTTTTATTAAAACTCATTTTTCTCCAACAATATGTTGTTTGCTAACCAGTTGAAAAGCAGGTGAACCACTAACATGTGAATTCCAAGCATTAGCAATAACAGTTTTACAAGAAGAATCGTTAAGCCAAGTAAGGAAAAATTTAAAGGGTTTCCAACAACTAGGAGCAGTAGCATCAGTAACAAACATAATAGGACTATGGTCACTTCCAACTTGGTTAAGATGATACAGTTTGCTTTTAGGAAAATTAAGATTCCAATCTACATTCCCTAAAGCCATACCTATTCTAGAATGTTTAGTACCAACTCCAATATTGCTATTGGTCCAAGTGTAGTTTTTGCCAACATATCCTAGGTCTTCTAAACCACAAGAGGCAACATATCCTAGGTCTTCTTTTAATTTAACGAAATTGGGGTTGTGTGGAAATCCAAGAAAGTTTGTTGTGGAGTTTTGTATAATGGCTAAATTTTATGTTTATATTCTTTACAAAGAAAGTAAGTGATAACAATAAACTAAATACGGAAACTGACAACCGACACTTAGATTTCGATTTTTATTAAAAAAATATATTTAGAATTTCAGATTGGTTTTAATTGAATGACGGCTATTAATTTATTTTTCTGAAGAGAAAAAGTTTATGATTTATGGGAAGGAAAAAATAAAATAAAAACAAGCTATATTACATCCAAATGATAGCTTCCCAATTCAAACAATCTTGGTAAAGGGGCGGCAAGAATTGGTAGAGGGGCGGCAAGTGTGATAGCAATGTCCCTCTTATTGGTTATGGGGTATCCTATAGGGGGTGTAGATTGACTAGATTACCCTTTTCACCTTAAATCAACCAAAATCTAATCAATTTTTTTAAAACCTAATGAATCAAAAAAAATCAAATCAGTTTTTTTTTTCATCTTCATCTTCTCTTCTCCTCCATCAACCGTAACCTCCATTAAAATTGAAAATTTCATCGTCTTCGATTAATCGGCGATTTGAAAAATGTTTGGAAAAACCCAGTTAGGGTTTAGTTTATCGTGTTGGATTTAAATTAATTTTGTACAAAAATTAGGGTTTTGTATGAAAATTGAAATTGAAATTTCTGGGTTTATGTGAGTTACGGTTGGTAATAACTCAATTACGAACCTGTTTATGGGTGAAAATCGTTTCTGCTGATTTCGGTAATTTCGGTGAGTGAGTGAGAAACTGATTCAAACCCTAAACAAATGTGCTGCACGTGAGCACTTTATAGGTTCGAGAGATCGATCTGTACAAGTCCGGCCTAAACCAAGAAATGGTCGTTCCCGGACTTGTTTCGGTCACAAAGTGGAGGAGAAAGGTTGATTTGGGAAGGGAAGCAAAGAAAGGTGTTGAGGAGAGTAGTATCTCGACTTGTATCGAAAGTGAAAGCTTAGGAAGCTTGCAAGAGATGGAAGCTTTTGAGAGAGCTTGCAAAGTTGCCTTTCCGAGAGTGTAAGTGTAGTATATTTCTCCCGACCGAGACTTGTTGTCTGGTGGAAATAGGTAAGACCTATTTATACAAGTCGAGATTGAAACGTACCCTGGCCTCATGAAGGAAGAGAGTAAAGGGTGAAATAATGGGAGGAGGTGGTAACCGCATGGTTTAATGGGCCTTGCAAGTTTTTCACCATTATTTCCTCTTTTATTTGACCGCTTTATTCCTTTTCACGCTTTCTTAATGTGAGCGTAGTGTACGCCGCATCTTTGGACCGCCAAACCAAAACCCTAAAGAAGCATCCCCGATTTGTGTTGATGTCTCGAGTGTTGGTTGCATCTTGAGTGCAATTGGCGCTGCTAGTGGCGCGTGTGGCATGTGCCAATGGCATGTGCGAGAATGCCTTGGTGGTAGGTTGCACGGTTTGCAAGTTTTGGCTACCAGCGTGTGCGTTTGGCATGTGCCAATGGCATGCGTGGCCATTAGGGCCGTGACCTTGATAGGGAAACCAGCTAGCGAGCATGTTGGCATGTGCCAATGGCATGCGTGGACGTTAGGGCCGTGATAAGGAAACTAGCTAGCAAACATGTTGGCATGTGCCAATGGCATGCGGGGCCATTAGGGCCGTGACCTTAATAGGGAAGCTAGCTAGCGAGCATGTTGGCATGTGCCAATGGCATGCGGGGCCATTAGGGCCGTGACCTTGATAGGGAAGCTAGCTAGCGATCATGTTGGCATGTGCCAATGGCATGCGGGGCCATTAGGGCCGTGACCTTGATAGGGAAAACCAGCTAGCGAGCATGTTGGCATGTGCCAATGGCATGCGTGGCCATTAGGGCCGTGATATGGAAACTAGCTAGCAAACATGTTGGCATGTGCCAATGGCATGCGGGGCCATTAGGGCCGTGACCTTGATAGGGAAGCTAGCTAGCGAGCATGTTGGCATGTGCCAATGACATGCGGGGCCATTAGGGCCGTGATAAGGAAACTAGCTAGCGAACATGTTGGCATGTGCCAATGGCATGCGGGGCCATTAGGGCCGTGACCTTGATAGGGAAGCTAGCTAGCGAGCATGTTGGCATGTGCCATTGGCACGTATGGCCATGTTGACCTAGTTGCATGTTTTGCAAGCCTAGGGCGCTATGTTTGGCGTGGGCCAAAGGCATAGCGGCTTGGAAGTATGGCTTGCGACACGTGTTGGCATGTGCCAACGGCACGTGCGGCCATGTTGACCTAGTTGCAAGTCTTGCAAGCCTATGACGCTATGTTGGGCGTGGGCCCAAGGCATAGCGGCTTGGAATTTGGCGTTGTCGCCATGGTGCGCGAGTGCGGCTTGGAAATATGGCTTGCGGCATGTGTTGGCATGTGCCAATGGCACATGCGGCCATGTTGACCTAGTTGCAAGTCTTGCAGCCTAGGGCGCTATGTTTGGCATGGGCCAAAGGCATAGCGGCTCGGAAATATGGCTTCCTGCGACATGTGTTGGCATGTGCCAATGGCACGTGCGGCCATGTTGACCTAGTTGCAAGTCTTGCAAGCCTAGGGTGCTATGTTGGGCGTGGGCCAAAGGCATAGCGGCTTGGAAGTATGGCGTTGTTGCCATGGTGCGCGAGTGCGGCTTGGTTTGGCATGGTTGCCATGGTGCGCGATATGCGGCTTGGTTTGGCATGCATTTGCCATGGTCTGTGATATCGCTTGGTTTGGCATGGTTGCCATGGTGCGCGATATGCGGCTTGGTTTGGCATGGTTGCCATGGTGCGCGATATCGTCTTGGTTTGGTATGGTTGCCATGGTGCGCGTATGCGGCTTGGTTTAGCATGGTTGCTATGGTGCGCAATGTGCGGCTTGGTTTGGCATGGTTGCCATGGTGCGCGATATGCGGCTTGGTTTGGCATGGTTGCCATGGTGCGCAAAGATATGCGGCTCGATTTTGGAATTAGGGTTACGTGTTGAAAACCTAATCGGTATTTTGAAAAATACCCCATTAATTATTTACACACAGTTAAATGCTCTTATTCAATGTGTTGCGGGTAACACTAGGTCATGGGGTTTTACGATTTTACCCCTTGTCTAAAAAACCACCATCAACATTAAGTCCCCTGCTTAGCTCGGAACAGGGGCTTTGTTGCGAGAGTAAGCATAAGATGGTGACAAACTATTAACAAAGAAACCGTAAAGAAAATTGAAAGGAGGCTCGTCGACCTTTATAAATAGGATTTGGAATCCTTGCCTGCGGTCGTTTTGCACAAGTCGGAGGTGGCACAATTGGTGGGCCCGATGCGGCTTAGGCGACGCTGAAGTCATGAGTTGGGAACGAGTGGGCTAGCTGGTGGGACCGGCGCAATTGGTTGGGCTAGGTCCAACTTGGAAACCATGCTTGCAGGCGTGACTTGGGCGGCATTGAGAAGTCGTAATTGGTGGGGCCGGTCCAATCTTGGAAACCATGCTTGTAGGCGTGACTTGGGCGGCATTGGGAAGTCGCAATTGGTGGGGGCCGGTCCAATCTTGGAAACCATGCTTGCGGGCGTGACTTGGGCGGCATTGGGAAGTCGCAATTGGTGGGGGCCGGTCCAATCTTGGAAACCATGCTTGCGGCGTGATTTTGGTAAAGGGAAATCCTTCCCTATTTCAAAGTCTTCCACGCCTATATATATATATAAAGCCCCTTTTCCCCATTCTCGCGCTTTATTCTTTCTTCTTTTCATACTAGCGGCAAAGAGAGACCGGCTTCGTGTATGTCTTCGAGTACTCTTCTTTCTCTATATTTTTTTTCATAGGTATAAACCTTAAAAGTAGGCGCTTCCACAATCTTTGCATATGATTCCTTGGCGTGCCTCGAGGAAAATCTTGCGTGTGTATTTCGAAACCGTAGAGAATCCCGTATGAATCCCGAAGAAGAATACACGTGTATATGCTTCATATGACTTGAACCCGCAGAAATATTATATATATGATTTTGCTTTTAAAAGAAGTATCACGCGTAGTTTTGGACCAATAGAAAAATGCTCCATATATATTTTTGAACTCGAAGAAGGATACCGTAGACACACTTGTACCGCATAGAATGCCGCGTATATAGTTTCGAACCCGAAGAAAAATACACGTATATAGTCTTGAACCCGAATAAAAAATACCGTGTATATAGTCTTGAAACCGAATTTGTTGGGTACGATTATGTGTCGGGGAGATAACTTCGTCTTTCTCCATTTGTTTTGTGCGATATATCTTATTACCAAATTTTTATGAAGGAATTCGATAAGATGTTACCTGACCACATTTCACTTCGTCGAAGGATGCTCATAGTTCCAAACCGAACACAGATGATGAATTCTTCACTAGAGCCCTCGCCCCCTGCTCGGAAGAATCACCCAGGTTTCGTGCCAATTTTGCTAACCGGTGGTGAGGATGACAGGAAGACACGTTCGGTTCCCCCCAGAGAGCACCATTCGGTTTTGTCTTCATAAAGGGGTATATTCTTCTTCCAACATTGACTTTAGGATGTGTCAAAGTCCATTGCGTTCTTTTGACAGATGGGTTGAGTTCATGGTGAGCGAGGAGCGTATAAATACCATCTTGACTCAAGCGCGGTCATTGATCTTTGTCAAGACTTGATGTAAATCTTGATTAGGAAGGACATCCCAGAGCTTAGTTGCTTTCATCTCCAGATGGTGTTCGGACACCCATACAATCATATGTAGATGGGGTGAGATAACTTTCTCCTTGGAGAGTGTGGCTCTCTTCTTTGAATCTTCCCAGAATCGGGAATCTCGTAATCCAATTATCCGAAAGTGAGGCGAAGATGCGGGATGACTTTGGCCGCTAAGTTGGGGGATTTCAGCTCGGAAAGACTCCATTGCGAAGTCGAAGGACTACTGCCCGGAAAGAGGATGAAAGGTGCCCTTACGGTTGGTGGATATCTCAATGGTTTCCGGACGAGTTGGAGCCCGAACGCAGAAACGGTGATCTTCATGTCGCATTTTTGGCTCTCACAGTTTGTCTAGAGACATTTTTGATGACGGTTACGGCAAGAAGGGAATAAGACCCGGAGAGTTGTTGGCGATTGCTGTGAAATTGGCAAAGGGTGAAGTTCTTCCCATTGGCAAGTTGTTCCTTGGTTCCCTGTACGTACATCTGGATCACCTGGTTGCGAACATGCGAGTTTCGAATGGTTTCATGAAAGTGGATTCATATGTGCACGTTGCTTTTCTGCGCAAGTCGGCTATGGGAGCACTTTGAGAAGTATGCTCCGAAACCGTTGCCTTCGCTTCCGTGAGTTGGGGAGGCTCCCGAATTCTTCGATGGGTGAACAAAGGCGTCCAAGAGTTGGCGTGAGCTTGGTTAGTTTTCTTGATAAGTTGCATGAAATCAATTTTCGTCCATGGGGGCAGTCCATAATTCAGTGACTCAAATTGACACTTTTGCTTCTGCTCCGCTCATGTCTTTGTCTTCTGATGACGATTTGAGCGTTGGTGAAAAAACTTGTTCATTCAAAGCCGCTTGCCGGTTATATGCCGTCTTTCTTCGTGGGGTCTTTCCGGATAGTCGCTTACAATATTGATCGTGCTGCTCGTCACATGGGTTTCGATCAAGGGGTGCCTCTCGTTTACGGTAGGTGATCCCTAAGGATTCGTTGCGTGTCGCCCTTGACGCTGTGTCCTTAAGCCGGTATCCGTCTTTCCTTTTTCGATGGGAATAGTAACCCGACGACCTTCGGCTATAATGAGTTTTGGTGCGACGAGTTTACTATGATCCGTGATTTTGTGAATAATGCGGTGGAAAACGTTAGTTGCAAACCTTCTCCGAAAGATTACGAAGGAGTATCCAATGTTGAGAGATCCCAAGCGAAAGTTGCCTAGCAATTCGGAAAGCCCCGGCCAAGGAACGGAGAACGAAGAATCGTCTTTGGCGGGTTCTGGACGGTTTCACAAGATCCTCCCACGGCTCTTGTGTCTTTCGATTCTTCCAATAACCTTGGTATGTGTCGCCTCTTCATGGGTTTGTCTCAAAACACACGTAAATTTCTAGTGAGAATATGTGTCTTGTTTCCTTCGAGGGCTTCGGTAGTGTTAACGCTTTCGCTGCCCTTGCACGTTGCCGGGGAGACGGCAGGTTTCTTCAAGGAATTCCAGCGACCGAGCCTACTCATAGCGGTGATGAGTCAGAGAAAGAAGAAAGTTCAACAAGCGAGAGTGATTCCTCTGGCAGCACTGGTTCTTCTTCGGGAAGCGGTTCGGTGAGTTTTGCGCTTCTTTCTTTCTTCTTCTTCTGTTTCTTCTTTTGAAAAATGTCTAACTCAAGTTTGCAGGAGGAATCCGGTTCGGAGGATGATTCTGAGATGGAGTCACACGAAAACTTGCCTTTGGTGACCACCGCCGGTGACTTGGAGATGGGAGTTAGCCAATTGCCGGGCACAAACGTGGTTCAGACGGTGGATGATTCTCTGATGGTTGTTGCCGTAGACATGGAGGAAAATCCTTTGCGAGTCGTGAGGCCACTTGCGGGCGCCATTTTGATCCCCGTACTTGGTTCCTTATCCAGGTCATGTCTTTGGTTGGCGGTTTTAGCGTGCTTGAAGCTAAGCATGAGGCGTTGTACACAGAATGGGAGAAGCACGGACATATGGCTACAACCAAGAAAGTCACTAGTCGATTCGCGCCGGTTAGCGTGTGGAAGAGGCTTTGTCTTCCATCGAGGATATGCGTGAGGTGACTGGTCACACCGTTTTACGAAGACGAGCACCATCGCGACGTGTGCGTGGAAAAGGAGTTCAACACTTCGTGGTTTGTCGAAGGCCTTGCTTTGAGATCCAAAAGTTGAAAGATGCACGATGTCGAAAGCCTTTCCGCCGAGGAGATCGCCCGACGGGAGATGGAACTCGAAAAGCTTTCCAAGATGTTGACTATGAAGAGAGCGGCTCTTGAAGGCCCGCAAGGTGACTTTCTCAAGAAGAGCGGACTTGTTGGACGATTTTCCTTGAACGTTTCTCTGTTAAACTTTCATTTAGGTTCTTTTTTTTTTTTTTTTTTTTTGAAAGACATATTGGATGTCCGGTTTCAAAACTTAACCTTTGATATATAGTTGGTAGCTTTTTAGGGTGTTGGATTATTTACGGGATGAATGGTTTTGATAATATAACTCTTGGTTATGTTTTGGGAAAGGAATATTGCTTTTATGAAAGTGTGTGCTAGCAATAGGCACAAGACGCAATAGTATGGCGGTTTTATTAAGAACCTAAAAAAGCAGATCGTATATCTTGCCCAATCTAAATTTACTCACTTGCAAACACGCCTCCTTCCAAGTGGAAGGCGGCTTTCTTGATAGCAAGGCGGCTTTGGCGGTAGCATCGCCAGATTAGTCCCCAATTCTTGGTAGCGTCTTGTAATCCCAGTTTTACGGTGTAGTTTTAACAAGCGATAACCGGGTTGTGCGCGATTGAGTCGGACCGAAATCGCAAGTCCCCAATCGGCCGGTGGCATCTTGACGAGTCCCAGTTTTCTCGCGTAGTTTTTTGCAATCGGTAACAAGTCGCTTTGGTAGTTGAGTCGGATCGAGTTGCCTTCCCTACCATCTTGACATCCGGGTGAAAACGAGATCGACAGTCGACATTATAGCCGATAGATCAATCCTCCATTTGTGGTCGCCAATTGTTTATGGGTGAAAATCGTTTCTGGCGATTTTGGTAATTTCGGTGAGTGAGTGAGAAAGCGATTCAAACCCTAAACAAATGTCTTGCGTGAGCACTTTATAGGTTCGAGAGATCGATCCGCCTAAGTCCGGCCTAAACCAAGAAATGGCCGTTCCAGGACTTGCTTGGTCACAAAAGTGGAGGAGAAGGGTTGATTTGGGGAGGGAAGCAAAGAAAGGTGTTGAGGAGAGTAGTATCTCGACTTGTATCGAGAAAGTGAAATCTTAGGAAGCTTGCAAGAGATGGAAGCTTTTGAGAGAGCTTGCAAAGTTGCCTTTACGAGTGTAAGTGTACTATATTTCTCCCGACCGAGACTTGTTGTCTGGTGGAAATAGGTAAGACCTATTTATACAAGTCGAGATTAAAACGTTACCACAGCCTCATGAAGGAAGAGAGTAAAGGGTAAAATAATGGGAGGAGGTGGTAACCGCATGGTTTAATGGGCGCGTTTTTCACCATTATTTCCTCTTTTATTTGACCGCTTTATTCCTTTTCACGCTTTCTTAATGTGAGCGTAGTGTACGCTGCATCTTTGTGACAGCCAAACCAAAACCCTAAAGAAGCATCCCCCGGTTTGTGTTGATGTCTCGAGTGTTGGTTGCAACTTGAGTGCAAGTGGCGCTGCTAGTGGCGCGTGTGGCATGTGCCAATGGCATGTGCGGAATGCCTTGGTGGTAGGTTGCACGGTTTGCAAGTTTTGGCTACCAGCGTGTGCGTTTGGCATGTGCCAATGACATGCGTGGCCATTAGGGCCGTGACCTTGATAGGGAAACCAGCTAGCGAGCATGTTGGCATGTGCCAATGGCATGCGTGGCCGTTAGGGCCGTGATAAGGAAACTAGCTAGCAAACATGTTGGCATGTGCCAATGGCATGCGGGGCCATTAGGGCCGTGACCTTGATAGGGAAACCGGCTAGCGAGCATGTTGGCATGTGCCAATGGCATGCGTGGCCATTAGGCCGTGATAAGGAAACTAGCTAGCAAACATGTTGGCATGTGCCAATGGCATGTGCCAATGGCATGCGGGGCCATTAGGGCCGTGACCTTGATAGGGAAGCTAGCTAGCGAGCATGTTGGCATGTGCCAATGGCATGCGGGCCATTAGGGCCGTGACCTTGATAGGGAAGCTAGCTAGCGAGCATGTTGGCATGTGCCAATGGCATGCGGGGCCATTAGGGCCGTGACCTTAATAGGGAACCAGTTAGCGAGCATGTTGGCATGTGCCATTGGCATGCGTGGCCATTAGGGCCGTGATAAGGAAACTAGCTAGCAAACATGTTGGCATGTGCCAATGGCATCTTGGGGCCATTAGGGCCGTGACCTTGATAGGGAAGCTAGCTAGCGAGCATGTTGGCATGTGCCAATGGCATGCGGGGCCATTAGGGTCGTGACCTTGATAGGGAAGCTAGCTAGCGAGCATGTTGGCATGTGCCAATGGCATGCGGGGCCATTAGGTAGTGACCTTGATAGGGAAGCTAGCTAGCGAGCATGTTGGCATGTGCCAATGGCATGCGGGGCCATTAGGGCCGTGACCTTGATAGGGAAGCTAGCTAGCGAGCATGTTGGCATGTGCCAATGGCATGCGGGGCCATTAGGACCGTGACCTTGATAGGGAAGCTAGCTAGCGAGCATGTTGGCATGTGCCATTGGCGCGTCACGGCCATGTTGACCTAGTTGCATGTTTTGCAAGCCTAGGGCGCTATGTTTGGCGTGGGCCAAAGGCATAGCGGCTTGGAAGTATGGCTTGCGACACGTGTTGGCATGTGCCAACGGCACGTGCGGCCATGTTGACCTAGTTGCAAGTCTTGCAAGCCTAGGGCGCTATGTTGGCGTGGGCCCAAGGCATAGCGGCTTGGAATTTGGCGTTGTCGCCATGGTGCGCGAGGTGCGGCTTGGAAATATGGCTTGCGGCATGTGTTGGCATGTGCCAATGGCACATGCGGCCATGTTGACCTAGTTGCAAGTCTTGCAAACCTAGGGCGCTATGTTTGGCGTGGGCCAAAGGCATAGCGGCTCGGAAATATGGCTTGCGACACGTGTTGGCATGTGCCAATGGCACGTGCGGCCATGTTGACCTAGTTGCAAGCCTAGGGCGCTATGTTGGGCGTGGGCCAAAGGCATAGCGGCTTGGAAGTATGGCGTTGTTGCCATGGTGCGCAGGGTGCGGCTTGGTTTGGCATGGGAGCCATGGTGCGCAGTATGCGGCTTGGTTTGGCATGGGCTGCCATGGTACGCGTTATGTATGCGGCTTGGTTTAGCATGGTTGCCATGGTGCGCAGTATGCGGCTTGGTTTGGCATGGTTGCCATGGTGCGCAATATGCGGCTTGGTATGGTATGGTTGCCATGGTGCACAGTATGCGGCTTGGTTTGGCATGGTTGCTATGGTGCGCAGTATGCGGCTTGGTTTGGCATGGTTGCCATGGTGCGCAGTATGCGGCTTGGTTTGGCATGGTTGCCATGGTGTGCAGTATGCGTCTTGGTTTGGCATGGTTGCCATGGTGCGCGATATGCGGCTCGATTTTGGAATTAGGGTTACGTATTTGAAAACCTAATGCAGTGGTATTTTGAAAAAATACCCCTATTAATTATTTACACCTGAGTTAAATGCTCTTATTCAATGTGTTGCGGGTAACACTAGGTCATGGGGTTTTACGATTTTACCCCTTGTCTAAAAACCACCATCAACAGAACCGTAACTGGAGATTTTGAAGAACATACGTTTGGTAATAGTTCAATTACCAACCGTATGTTCTTATATCTGAGAATTTTCTTGATTCACGGTTGGTTTAAACATTTAATTACCAACCGTAATCGAGTTCTGCGGTTGGTATCGAGCATTTAGTTACCAACCGTAAATGGTTTTACGATTGGATCTTCCCCAAATTTAACCGATTCACGGTTGGTATTCGATAACTTACGAACCGTAACTAAGAGTTCTGATTGGTAACAAGCAAAATAGCAACCGTAAGTTCTTAAAAATTCAAAAGTTTTGATTTTGTTATGTACTTTAGATAATTTTGAGCGAGAAAAAGCTAATGGGAACTAATTTAGAAGTATATCGGGTCACTGGAATCACTCATTTTGGTTGAGTGAATCAAAATCTAGGGTTTCACAAATATCATATAAGTTTTCTTTTTCTTCTACTCTAAATTTTTTTTTTATAACTCTAAAAATCTGATGTTAGAATTATAATAAGTGAAAATTAATTATCAACATTAATCTTGATTATCATTACTAATTTTGATCATTAATAATAAGGGCTAATTAGTCATTTCCAGATTTTTCATTGATAAGGGGCACTTGAATTTGCTTGTAATGACATTTTTTGTCTTATTAGGTTACCGTCCCTCTACCAATTCTTGCCGCCCTTTACCGAGATTGAATTCAAAAGAGTGTCATTCACAACTACCAGTACAATTTTTAGTGTTTTGATGTGCCTATTAGCTGCGCAATTGCACCTAAGGACTGACCATTATGTAGTATCCGTATGCTTCGGGGCAATTCCCTCTTCCACCAAATATAAAGTGCCAAGCTAGCCAAGGGTTCTTATGTAAAGTCCTTGCCAAAAAAATAAATCAGTACATCTGACTCGACTTTATGTGCAACGCCACCGAGGTTTCTTTTTTTCTCGAAAATGGTGTCATTGTGATCATGTACTTCCAACCTAACCTCGTAGTAATAGTGGTCCACGATCAGCCGACAGAAAATGAGTTGTCACCGGCTCATTTTGGAAGTTGAATTGACATTTTGGAAATTCTTTAGATTTTTTTACACAGAAAACATCTCAACGTTATTCATGTTCTTACTTTGCTTTGTTAACAAGAACAAATAGTTGGCGTATGAGTGGTGTTTGGTCCTTGGTGCTGGTTGGCCCCTGTTTAACGCGGCGACAACAAGACCGACTACCTCTTCAGCTTTTTTCTCGGTCATCCGAGGGAAAAAATAGTTTGGTCCCACGTGCTTAGGCAGTTTAAAAGTTATCGACTATTGTCCCTTATAACGGTGAACATGTGAAACCATCCTAGCATATGTGAAAGGAGGACTCTCTCCTCCGTGGCTATGCAAAGCGGCGGGATCGTGAAAGGGGGACTCCTCCTGTATCCACGCTTGCTCTGGGTAGGGATAAAGTGGGCATGCTATTTTAACGGTCGCGAATGCGTAAACCCTACTAAAATGGTGTGACCGCTCCATGTTCCACCCCGACCGGTTGCCCGAGCGCAGTGAGCCAGTGTAGAAACTTAACCATATCTTGGAGATAAGATCGTTATGCGGTTTATCTCTCGCCCAACCTGAGTACGTGCTCTTTGGAAAATGGGCTTTGAATATTGGATATTCGAAGGTATCTTTTTTTGTATTGTTCTTGAAGGAGGACTCTTTAGGGTTTTGAATTATGTGTTACGTTGTTTTGCAGTGATTATCTGTCTAAACTCTTGCTTGTTAGAGATTCTGGTGGTTATAGT
The DNA here is from genome assembly GCA_023531295.1 of Papaver armeniacum. Lineage (NCBI taxonomy): Eukaryota > Viridiplantae > Streptophyta > Magnoliopsida > Ranunculales > Papaveraceae > Papaver > Papaver armeniacum. Next base: position 20,703 of record JAJJWW010008072.1, on the reverse strand, counting down.
GTTGTTTGTTTTTGAGACCTCAGTACTGAAACTTCAAATTGGTTATTATGTAGGTATTTGGGCTGAAGTCAAAAAGCTGTAGTCTAGTGATATTGTAACAGCAGCTGAATCAACCTATGATTTGCGAGAGGAAATTGTTTAAGCAAGCGGAGTCTCGTGATACTTCGGTGATATTTTAATCTTTCTTTCCCTGTTTTTCAATGCCTCTATCAGTTGACACAAACTAGGTTACCCATCCATTTATGAACATCAACATAGATCGAATATTGTATGTCAGTGACAAAATTTTAGGTTCTCAACTATACAGTTTACTAGTGTACATTTGTATCAATTGAAGAATCCTTTCTTTTATAATATCATGTAGTGGTCATTTTCAACAAGATTCTCAACAATACAACTTTGTATGGCTATCGTAGTTTTTGTATCACAAACACAGTTTTGTATGGCCATTGTAGTTTGTATATATGTGTGGATGTTGAATATGGGGAATTGGGTAATTGCAGGGGGAAATGTGGGGGGAAATGAATATTGACTAGGTCAATAAACATAGACTTGACCCCTTTTTTTTGTGGTTGCAAAAAACTAGCAACGTCGGAGCTTTGCTGCTAAATTAGAACCAGAACCAACTGTATCTGGTTCCAGGTAAGGGTATTCCTGTAATTAGCAACAGATTGGCAACAACGAGGTTGTTGTTGCGAATAAAAAATTTCGCAACGGCAGGCTTCCATTACTGACCGAGATTAGCAACAGAGCTTATGTCGTTGCTAAAAATTGCGACATCGTGTTTAGCAACAACAAAAGCCGGTTGCGACCCCGTTTAGCAATAGCTATGGTAGGTTGCTAATACCTTAAAATGGTGTAGTGGTTGAAGAAACTCATGATCCTTCTCTTTCAACCATGGAAATTTGTTGTTATGCAACTTTTTCTCTGTGAGTATGGTAATTCTTCCTTGGAAAGATGTCGTCTTCAGAAAACTTTTAAAACTGGTGCTAGGTTTGTAGCTCATGTTCTGATGTTGCATTTGTTAATTCCCGTAACCCTTATCTGTTTATGTTTTAGTGTTGGTTGTATTAGTTTGAGTCATGTTCTAGTTTTAGATTTACCTGTTCTAGGATTAGAAATGAAAACAAAGACAACTGCAACCCGTTCAAGATCATCCTCAAGTTCATATATTACTACAACCGATATTACATCTCCAACACCGAGGTCGGCCCCGTTGATCCGTTACGTTACAGACACCTAAAGATTGATTCAGACTACTACCGGTACTTGAGACACTTTGGCTACTGTTGAGACATTCTGGTTACTTGAGACACTTTGGTTACTTCTTGGATATTGTTACTACTAGCTTGGTCATTGTTACCTTGATTGCATTAGGCAATCTAAAACTAAAAAACTCCAGTTTATGTTATTTTACATGTTCTGATGAACATTGGGTTGAATTTGATCCAGTCACTGCTTTGTGCTTTGACCCATACTGGCTTTCTTTTGAAAATCAATTTGACTCTATATGTTTAGTACTCTCCTTTGCGAGAGAGAAAGTCTTCTGAAAATATTTTTAGGTCTGAAAGGAGATTTGATAGGCAAGAATCGGTGGAGATACTACAACGTATATTTACTTGTTTGATGATTTTGCAAAACTTCTGTAAGGTATCCGATTTCCTAAATCGGTTGTTTCATTATATGTATTGGGTTAATTAGCCTCTTTTCTGGAAAAAAAAAATATCAATTAAGTGGGCCAAGCAATAGCATGATTACTCTAGCCAGAAGTGCAAGCTAGCTGATGAGGTGGAGCCCTATCTGTGGTGGTTTTGCTTTCAAAAGGGGGTGTAGTGAAACCTCTCCTCTTCCGTTTGTACTTCATACTGGTTTACCAATATATGATGTTTGAAATCTTTCGATGTACTTCATACTGGTTTAATTTCCCATTTTTGAAAGTCGAAAAGTCAGGATTCAATATGGCAATAGTTTTTCACGATTTTTAGAAAAAAAAAGTTTAAAAAAAAATCCGATCGGTAAAAAAGTCAGCTTTTTGTGAAACAACCGAACAAATATCAAAATAAATTGGTATTTTTATTTATTCCAGAGAAATTTGCACCGTTAAGTTTTTTCTTTTTAATTTGCTAATGTGAATTAGAAATTCTTAACATCTATCACAACTTTTAAATTCTGATTCCTATAGCACCCAAATTGTGTTTTCTGTTAGAAAAATAGGAGGTGTCGAGTGATCTGATCATCATGCCAAAGTTATGGAAAATGTCTTTTGTAACTTTGCTTGAGTATTTTATTCATTAACTTCCCATGTCATCATTTTACATTTACACGGACCATTTTAGGTCCCGGTATTAACTTATGAATGAATTAGTCTACTAGTTGCGTTGCAGCAGTTTATATCAAATTTACATAGAGTACATATTTATTTTTTTTTTTTTTTTTTTTTTTTGAAGGAAATATGTGTTTGTCGTTTATTTAGAAAATAAATAAAGATCTAATTGAGATGATGGAGAAAATTGAATTATGCTCAAAATAGTGGTTAATTGGAACTCGGGTTCCTATCCTGATATACGAGGCTATGTTGTTTTTTAATCATGCGGTAGTCACAAAGCTTAAATGATAAGGCATGTTGATTGACATTTTTTTTTTGTTTATAGAGTCCGACTTTGTGCACCTGGCTTAACCAGGGTGCACGTTCCTCCCCTTGTAATTGGGAGTCTTAATTGACGGAAGAAATATTTACTTATTTTATTTTTGATTTATTACCTTTTATATCAAAAGCTATAGTATCTCTTTCCTAAACTCGATTTCTTCGTATACCTATCCTCTTGTTTATAATACAAGAGCATAAATAATCTGATTTACATGATTGCAAATTTTCTAATCAATCAGAGGCGATCGCTGCATCATTATCGAATCAGAGATAATATATCCACCAATCAGATATCCACCAACAAATCTAGCATTGATTTTTGATCAACACGACTCTATTCATCCTGTTTTTCGCTGTTTTTTTTTTTTAATTTTTTTTTTTTGTTAATGGCAGCTATTTCCATCTTGAGTTAATCTCTTTTCTTATGAAGAATGGTGTGGATATACGGATTTTAGAAACATGAAGTTATATTGAACAGTGGGTCATGAATAATTTTCACTGAAGATCAAAACGAGGTTTTTGAATGCGGCTGATAAGGTGCCGTTATCCATTTCCAAATTATCAACAGAGTATATGATTATGCTAATGGTGATTACATTTTAGTACTTGAAGCTGTTATATTTAATTGAAGAAGATGTGACCTAAGAGCATCTCCAATGCAAGGGGTAGAGGTCTTAAATTAGTATGACACATAGGATTTTATACTTTTTTTCACCAAAGTTTCATCTCCAATGCAAAGGTGAGGGTCATAGGTAAGATGACATGGCTAAAGTTGGGGTAAAGGAGAAAGTCTAAATAAGACTTCCTTCATGACCTTGGGTCATAAGTCCACATCATCTTTTGTGTCTAGATTTAGACAAAAAGCGTAAGATAGGACATTGGGGATTGGAGATGGATTTTAGGTAGAAAACCTTTTTCTTTATTATTTTTTGTCCTATAGTGAATTACCCACACCCAAAAGGTATAAATAAGACATCCACATAGGATGACCTTGACCTCTAGCATTGGAGATGCTCTAACATATTATTCGTCTCATATCAGTGAAGAAGATCATGGGGATAGGAAACGAAACAAATGTATGGAAGAAGAAAATAGAAGAAAGAGAAAATAAAGTTTTAGTTTTGGAACTTGTGTTTTTATTTTTCTTAATTAAAATTATGGAAAAAAATAAATCTCTAAAACGGTAGAGATTTGTTAAAAATCAACAAATCATGAGGGGAGGAACGTGAACCTACGGGTGCACAAAGTTGCACTCTTGTTTATAATTTATCAAAAATGGGTCAGGTGGGAATCCAAGAAAGTATATTGTAGAGTTTTGTACGATGGCTAAATTTTATGTTTGTAATTCTCGACAGAAAAAAAGTAAGATAGAAATAAATACGGAAACTGACAGCCTAAATTGAGATTTTGATTTGTATTAATTTTTTTTTTCGGAATTTAAGATGTCAGCTTATTATAAATTGAATGACGGTCATCAATTTATTTTTTGAAGGGAAAATTTTTATGATTTATTGAAAGGAAAAGAAATAAAAAAAAAAACAAGCTCTATTACATCCCAATGATAGATTTCCAATTCAAAAGAGTGTCACTCACAACAACATGCCTATTTGTTGTGTCATTTAAAGCAACAATTTCAATATTAGTGTTTTCCGCCTTAATAGAGAAAGCTTTGACGTGCCTTTTAGCTGCGCAACTACACGTAAGAGCAAGTCTTATGGTGGAATCCATCCATCTTCCATCTTCCACGCCACCTCAGCACTTGGAACTGTGGATGGAAGCGCAGGCAGGGCCGGCTCCGAGGGAAGGTCAACGAAGGTTGACTTCGGGGCAGCACGGCACTAGGGGCAGCAAAATTAGTTTTTTACCTAGGGTGATTTGTGTTAAATAGCAAACTCAAAGGATTAATTCGTGATAAAAAATACAAAAAAAGATATATTTGTAAAGAATTTAGGGGCATATAGCAAATAAGGAGTTAGTTTAATTGTTTAGTGTTAAATATATTAGGTTAATTTATGTACTGGAATCGTAATTGTTTCTTTAAACCCTAGGTTTAGACTGCGTACGTGTAATCTTGTCGACATTAATGGTTATGCTAAAGTGTACAGAGGAGTTATGAAAAATGGGGAACTGATTGCTATTAAGAGATTAACAAAGGCATCAACTGATAAAAGAAAAGGAGAAAGAATTTCTACAAGAAATTGGTACAATTGATTGGTCATGTTCATCACCCAAACAATTTATTTTCGTTGATGGGTTGTTGTCTTGATAATGGACTTTCACTTTACGCATGGTTATGTTGCTTATGTTGCTTCTGCTCTTAATGGTAATTTGAAAACTGTAGCAAGGATCACTGGGATGGGGCAACAATTTTTCCTCTGCTTCGGGGCAGCGAATACTCAGGGCCGGCCCTGAGCGCAGGTGTAATTGTGGAATAGTAGAAATACTATTCTTAATGGAGCTAAGCTCCATTCTTAATACGTAGAGCTTTTTTTCTCAGCCGTTAGATTCTCAACAACTCAGTTTAAATCTACGAACAAAAAAACGTTATTCTTATTAGCTTTTTGTCTTTTTAGCGCTATTCTTAATAGAGTTTTACGCTATTCTTATTAGCGTTTCTATGGATTCCACGGACCATTCCACCAAATCATGGAACCCTGCTTGGATTTTCTGTGGAAGACCCCAACTTGGAAGCCATTAGACTTGACATTTCATGGATTTTCTACACTTGGAATAGGTTGGATTCCACCGTAAGACTTGCTCTAAGGACCGACCATCCTATAGTATATGTATGCTTTGGGGCCATTCCCTCTTCCAGCAAATATAAAGTGCCATGCCAGCTAAATCTCCCGCAAAATCTCATGCTAAGGGTTCTTACGTAAACCATACCAAAAAAATCAAAGAGAGATGCTAGACCTACGACGACTTCTCCCGCAAAATCTGTCCCGAGGGAAATGGACGGCTATGGTAATGTTCTAAACTTCTAAACATCGAGATCATAAATGGGGTAAAGTGCGGCCCCTAGTTAGTAATTCTCGAATCATTCCCGAATGATTCGCGAACGTATCCGAACCGGCCGAATCGAATGATACTTCCGAACTATTTGAACCCCGAACCTAGTTCCCGATTATATGGACCTCACGAATGATTCGCGAACGTATCCGAACAAACCGAATCCGAATGATATTTCCGAACTAGAACTTGAACCTAGTTCGCGCCCAACCTTGCTCTCTCATGGGCAATTCTCGACCCGAGTTACGTTGATTGGTTTTGTTTGATTTTGTATATACTTTATATTTAAATACAATTATTCAGTTAAAATTTTATATGGGTAGTTGTTTAACCAGTGTTTTATGTGTTAATTTTTGTTTAAAAGTCTATAAGCTCGTTTTATAATACATTTATGCGATTAAATTGTTTACTTCAAGTTAAACAATCACACTAAAATGTTTTTTTTCCATCTTATAATCATATACAAATAAAATTAGTCTCGTAATAAGGTCATAATACTCATCAATTTATCATATATGTAAGAATTTTAAGTGGCGAACTCACATTTATAAAACGAATATGCACGTACGTATGCCGTTCCGAACTACTGTCCGAACAACGAACCGTTGACCGGATTTTTGACCTAATCCGACCTATACGAATCCGTAAAATTCCCGTACGTATGCCGTCCCGAACTACTATCCGTACCCCGAATTGCTAACTAGGGTGCGGCCAGTGCACCTTTGAGTGGCGGGATTTTTGAAAAACAAATCAGTACATCTGACTGTACTATACGTGAGGCTTCTTTGTTTTCCTTGAAAACGGTGTCCTGATGATGCACTTCCAACCTTATTTATTAGCAGTGGTCCGTGGTCAGCCGACACACAATGAGTCATCACCGACTCTCCCTTTATTAGGCCTCATTATTCACAGCACAGCAGTAATGAGTACGCAGCTAGTATAACAACCAAATTTCATGTCGATTCAACTCAAATGACGCCAAAAATTTAGATCCATAATTCATAATTGGACTTGGCTTCTCACTGTTGGCATGATTCGTAATGGAGTACCAGATTATTGGGAGGGTATTTGTTAGCAATCTTTGTAATAAAACAAATAAAGAAGAAGAGAAATCCAAAGAAAATTAGACCAAACCAAAGTCGAGGCAAGGATTATATCCTTTAACCTTAAGACAGATCTTCACCCCGATGACCGGGTGCTTACGGACTATCGATGTCCTGCTCTCCCGGGATACAACGACTTACTTCTCGATGTAGTATCACTCCAAACTTCGAGAAACGGGGCGAACCAAAACTTAAAGTGATGAACTCTCTCTAAAACACAAACTAAATTGATGATTTTTAGAATATAGTAAAATGATAATTAAGTTTCTAATTGATTGTGCTTTCTAAGTGTGTGCGGAGTATTTATAGAAATTATTAGTGCCACTTCAATGAAGAATCATGATGCTTCAAATACCTTTACAATGAAGAATCATGATGCTTCAAGGATTTTTCAAGGGATGTGACTTTTGAATTCCTATGGATTGTATCCCTTCACTTCCGGTTTTAGGTTTTCTTTAGTTTCCAACTTGAAACTAACTAACCTAACTAATAGGCCAAATTAAGATTAAGCCCAACGATACAACCAAACACCCAAATCCAATACACCACTAGTTCAATGATTTTTCCATTCATATATGAAAATTAGATTCAATTTTCCACATGAATGAAAGTTCACTTACTAAAATGCGATTGATAATGCATATAGACACTAAAGAGAGTTCAAACGGAAATAAATTGCAATGGGGATAGGTAGCTTTCCCCTTGAACCTTCCTAAGTGAATATCTACCGGGCTTACTACTTGGTCACTGTGCCAGAGGCTTTGTGTTAGAGCATTGCTCGGTCGAACTCGCAAGCGTTGCTATCTCAAGCTTGTTTGTCAAGTTTAGTTGCCAAAACTATAAGTCTAGATTTCTAGTCTACTTATAGTTAAGTCTCGGATTAGGATAGTAAGTGTAGTTGAGCTTTAGACTCCACGGTGTTCATCGAATTAATGAAGACGAAGAACTACTCAAGGGAACTTGTGGAACTTCATCAATAAAAGGTATGTGGAGACTTGAACTTATCTATCACTCAAAAGTCTGTCTATTCTATCTCCTATTTTGAGACAAAAGTCGTATTGCTATATAGACTTCAATTATACACATTTGCTATTTCGAGCCGAGTTTATTCTCTCGCTTATCTATTTCTCGAAATATGTGTTGGTAAGCTTTCGCTTTGGCCAAGTTCATCTTTACTCGTGACGAAAGTCATGTTGATTATTTCAATAACTTGAAAATCGCTTTGATGAAAATAGTTTGTGGATAACAACTATTTTAACATCCTCTAAGAAAGTTTCAATGATTGAAATGAGAGTTTAGAACAAGTAACCATGTTTGGATATAAACATAGTGTGTTCTCACATTTGTGTATAAGTCCAAAACCGGGAACCTAAAGTATGCGTACCCGTACGCGTACTGGAGGTTGTTGGAAATCCGGGCAAGCATGCGTAGCCATATGCATACTGGCGGAAGTTTCACGTCCGTGAATTTCTGCTGGAGTTTGGAAGTATCAATTGGTATGCGTACCCGTACGCGAACTGGCGTAACCAAAATCGGTCCGGCTACTTAGGTATGCGTACACGTTTGCATACTTAAGTAGGTTACTTTCGAAAATCGGTTTGTTCATGAACTAAAACATTTATATAATAAGGAATGGAATCTTTGCAAACTGTGGCTATAATATTCATGAATTGATTCGAGTGAATCAAAGTCGATTTTGCTTCGAATGTGTTTGTATAAATCTATGAGATCTAAGCAATTGAACAACTCTCTAACTAGTTCATTTGAGTCATTTGAACTAGTTATGGTGAAGATGAATAAGGTTAATATGAAAGTGATTATATGGCAAACCATTGGTTAACTATTGTTGAACCGACTAAGTGTACATGTTTAGGTACGGTTGCCCAAACCTAAATGAAGTTACATTTCATTTGTGTATAACAAGCTAAGTTCGATCTAACGGTTGAAACATATTAGCTTGAATCTAATCAGTTTTTTATCTAACGGTGAATATTGAATGCTTTGTTACCAAGGTAACTTGGATTGCAAACCCTGATTTAAAATCTATATAAAGGAAAACTCTAGCAAGAATGGGACACCTAATCCCCACACCTCATGTGTGATACTAGTTGCATAATCTATAGTCGATTCTCCTTTAACCTTAGGTTTTTCACGAAACCATGTAGGTTAATGACTTGAACACTTCATTGGTATTGTGAAGCCAAACCCAACTATTTTCTTTGTAGTTACATGATCTGATCTTGTTGTTTTCTATCGTGATTGAGTACAATCGTAATATTAGCTTGAAATTTATATCTCTGATAGGCAAGATAGAAAACTAGTCACAAACACCTTCGTCTCATCGTTTGTGATTCCACAATATCTTATTTCGTTAATCGATTAAGATTATTGTGAGGTGATTGATAATACTAGGTTGTTCTTCAGGAATATAAGTCCGGTTTATCAATTGGTTCAAGTTCACCTTGATTTATCAAAAGACGGAACAAAAACTCGTAGGTATATCTGTGGGATAGAGATTTATCTATTCAATAGACTTTTCTGTGTGATACAGATTTATTTATCAAGTCTTCGACTTTGGGTCGTAGCAACTCTTAGTTGTGGGTGAGATCAGCTAAGGGAATCAAGTGCATAGTACCATGCTGGGATCAGAGACGTAAGGAACGCAACTGTACCTTGAATCAGTGAGAGATTGATTAGGGTTATACTACAGTCCAGTCCGAAGTTAGCTTTATTGTAGGCTAGTGTCTGTAGTGGCTTAGTATAGTGTAGTGTTCAAATCTGGACTAGGTCCCGAGGTTTTTCTACATTTGCGGTTTTCCTCGTTAACAAAATCTTGGTGTCTGTGTTATTTCTTTTCCGCATTATATTTTGTTATATAATTGAAATATCACAGGTTGTGCGTTGAACCTAACAATTGGTAAATTCAACCTTTGGTTTTTGATTGAAATTGATTGATCCTTGAACATTGGTCTTTGGTACCGTTCAAGTTATTTCTCTTATATTCAATCAGGCTCGCAAATTCTTATTTGTTTGATTGCGGATTGAATTGAGAGATTGAGATATAACTCTTTGATATACTTTTTATTAAGATTGAGTCTGACTGTCTAGTTGATTCTCTTGAAAGTATATTGGAGTTAGTCCATACAGATTGCTAAGAGGAATATTGGGTGAGGTTGTTAGACCCCCGCTTTTTCACTTTGAACTGTCAGTTTTTAAGCGTAAACCAAGACAAACTATCACACAAGTTATTTCCTCACCAAGTTGGTTCTCATGGTTGTATTCGTTTCGGCCCTGAACAATTCCTGGAATTCATGAAGCACTTTTAGATGAACCTAGCCTATCAAAGGTTCTCACGGAAGCGACCACACTTCTCACTTCATATAGGTGATTTACTACTAAGGTTTTCAATCACCAATCTTTTGTAGTGAGGTTGAAATCCATTTATCATTATTGGGAATCTTGCATTTGAGTTGGCAAACCTTTGCTATTTACAGGGGGTGTGGCTCGTATGGACTAGTCGTTTGTTTAAAGCCAAGATACAACTGTTAATGAAAAAAATAATATTTTCTTCTAAAACCGAGTAAGGGAAATTCCTATGGCAATCAACAATTTTTTTTTTTGTGAGCCACGTGGATGAACAAACACGTTTTTGCAGTATGGGAAGCCAAGGCAAAATGAACAAATCTGATATTACAGGGTCCCATTAGTGATTTTATAAATATAAACTAATAAGAGTTGGGTTGTACTAGTGATTTTATTAATATAAACTAATAAGGATTGGGTCCCACCGATTTCTTAACTAGTAATACAAATAATAATAATAAATAAAACCTAAATATAATAACGGAGTTTTGGAGAGAGAAAACCAAGGAGCGGTCAAGCATTACACGCCAGCGTTTTTTTTCTTTCAACGCGCTGCGTTTTCCTTCCAAAACAAACCCTCAAACTTATTGGTTTGGCCATCCGTTTTTCATGTTTATTGAGTCCATAGTGGGAGCAAATGAACAAATTTCAAGTTTGTTCTATGTGGTACCCACAAAATCATGATACATAACTTGGTGATAAAAATCGGGATTGCCTGATCCCATATTTTGGTTGAGAAGTTTCTCGTTTGACTTCCATCTGCTGCATGATTGGCCAAACCATCTGCTGATTGGTTGTGTTCTTTGTAGTTATGTTGGATAGCAGCATGTGGAACTCTGTCGAATTTTATTCTATATTTCTTCAATTATTCTTGTGATGTGCTAGGGGGGGGGGGGGGGGTATGGGTAGTGATGAACCGCAAAAGGTTCTCAGAGTCCATCTCAAAGAGGAATTTTGGCCAATGCCTTTCTGTTGCCACTCTTAAAGCTAAAAGTAGAGCCCAAGTTTCTGCAGTTAAAGCAGTCGTAATTCCTAAAGGTTGAGCAAGAGCCATTACACTCTGTGCATCGGAGTCCCTGCAAATGAAGCATGCACCCTTAAAACCCAGATGACCCCTAGCTTCCCAGTCCGTTTTAATCTTGATCTAGTTAATATTCGGAGTGGACCATCCTACCGATATTGTTGAGATCTTTTTGGCGCCTCTTGGGTGGTTAAGTATTGTTGAATCTTCTGGTAGGACCAGAGGTAAGGAATTTAGTGCTGCAAAAAATTCTTATTGTTGTTTTTGATCCCAGGCTAAAATTTCTTCTGATGTTTTTTGCTTTCGGCGGTATATTAATTCATTCCTAGCCAACCAGATAGTCAAGAATAGAATACATAAAGAGGAGAGTACAGATATTGGTGATGATTGTTGTAGGATTTGGGAAATGGTTGTCAGAGGCGTTATGGTAAATGTGGGGGGATAATTTGAGTTTGGTATGGTTGAAAGTTGAGTGAGCAAGGTGTTTCATGATGCAGTCGTTGTTGGACAGTGAATTAGCTGGTGAGTCAATGATTCAGGATCATTGTTGCATCTGGGGAAAATATCAGAGTTGGTCAGATGGATTTGATGTAAGCAATAGAAAGTTGGTAGACCTTCATTAATTGTTTTCCGCAAGAAAAGCCGAATTTTTGGTGGACACGGTAAGGTCCACATGAATTTGGAAGGTGGGAGGGGTATGAGCAGGGTGACCTTGGGTCAGACATTTGTATTCCAATAAAATAATGTATTTTACAGATTTTGAGTGTAGCCAGATAATTTTGTCTTGGGAGCTATCTTGGGGACGGTGGATGCTTATGATTTTTTGGGCTACAAGATTAGGAAGGGTACTTAATTTTTCTTGGATCCAGTTATGAGAGTACGGATCAATGATGTCAGCTACCTTTCCGATAGGATAACATTGTGCTGGGTCTAGATTTGTTGATTGTGGTATCCAATTAGCTTTTATTGATGTTGATAGCCTATTTCCAATACGATGAAATATCAACTGTTAGACCACACCAATGATCCCATTCGATTTTTTTACTTCATCTGAAATATAATACGACAAATACATTTCTAGAATTTTATGAAGGAAACTCGTCGAGAATAAACAAAGACCATAGAATTTCCATTCTTTACAAGTCATGCCATCAGCCGTGTTTTCTTTAACACCATACATATCGTCATTGCTCTCTTAGATTTTTCTTCTAAAGTTGCCAATTGTTGGTGTGCTTGCTCGATTAAGTTTGTGTCTGCACGGTTTTTATATAGTCCATTTGGGCGGTCCATGCATAATTTTTGCTCTGGATAAAGGCGTTTCAGCGGTGGGGTCAGCCACCAATGCACACTTTCCAAACAAAAAATCTCTGTCGCCTTCCCCGATCCAAGTATGTAGGTAACGATTTCATTTCACACTGAGTTTTTTTTTTTTTTAATTTTGATACAACAAGCGGGGTTAAGGAAACCCAAACCAAACAAGAAAGAAAAGCAAAGCAACAAAAAAAAAAAAACAACCAAACAAAAACAAACTAATGCCTAATAAAGACTTTCCCAGCAACAAGAATTTCTTTGAAATCCATAGTAAACTCAGCTTCAGCGATCTTCACATAGTTGGAGCTAGGATGAATCCCAGCTAGATAATGAGCAGCTCTGTTACTTTCCTTGTAACAGTGGCTAATCTTCACGGAATTAAAATAACCAAGCAACTTTATAACTCTTCTCCATACATGTACAGTCTCCCAGGGAGGCTTGGGATTAGCATTCTTTAGCAGCAGGCAAGTAGAAATAGAATCAGTGCAAAGATGAATACTTTTAGCTTCAATCTCAATACCAAGTTTCAAGCCCATCTCCACCCCATGTATTTCATGAGCCTCGACAGAAATAGGGTAGCTTCCACCAGTAGCAGCAATCAGATGATTGCCAAGTGAGTCTCTAATAATAGCTCCAAAATCAGCACCAGCATCAGATTTAGAACCATCTGTATTGATCATAACATCATATCCAGTTGGAGCTAGCCAAGCACATAAGATTTGTTGTTTTAAAATGAATTCACAGTTTATCCTCCATCTCTCCATGAATAACCTATTAGCAGCAGAGTCTGCATCCTTCAACTGATGAGCACTCAGTTTGAGCCAAACTTCTTGAACAATAATGTGGCTCACTATTTCCATGGATTTATATTTAGACTCAAAGATCCTGGAATTTCTTTCTCTCCAGATATTATATATAAAACTATTAAGAACCATCTTTTGAATCAAAGTAACACAGGAGGAACCTTTAAAATGATCAATACACCATTGGATTTCCTCATGCCAAGTATTGCAGAGATCTCTATGATAGCCCATTGTGATAAGTAGACCTCTCCAAATTTGGTAGGCAAAAATACAATCATGGAAAAAGTGAGCTTCATTTTCTTTAGTAGCATCACAAAATAAGCAAGAAGAAGAGGTAATAAGATTCCAATTGAGAAGTTTATTTCTTTTCTTCAATCTACCATGTAAAGAGACCCAAGTAATAAAAGAATGTCTAGGTATATGGAGTTTAAACCACACAAGAGAACTCCAATTAACTTTCTCACAATGGATCATAAGAGATTGATAAGTTTTCTTCACAGAGAATTCACCAAATTTACCAACAGACTACACCATATTGTCCTTTTCAGCAGGGAATAAGTCAACAATAGCTACTTGAGAGAAAACAACTGCAGTTGTAGGATCAAAAGTAAGTGGGAGGGACCAATCATCATGAAGAACAAAAGCCGATACCTTTCAGTCTTGATTTGGAAAGTATTCTTGGATTATAGCAGGATCAATCCAAGAAGTTAGTCTACCCTTAAGATGCCAATGGTCATGTAAGAAATTTGTATTTTCACCATCACCTAGAATTGTTATGACCATATCTCTAGCTATTTTTCTCTGATCCAACACCTTCTCCAACACCAAGAAAAAACAGAGGGTATTTCCATAGACCAAAAGTTTTTATTTTTAATCAAATTCTTCTTAATCCAATCAGTCCAGATAGACTCTTTCCCAGAGACAAGCTCCCATAAGTGTTTCAAATTAGCTGACATATTATTAACTTCAATATCTCTTACCCCTAACCCTCCCTCATTATAAGGAAGACAAACAGTATACCAACTAATAGGGCAATGTTTCTTTCCTAGATCACAACCAGCCCATAAAAATTTCTTGAAAATACTAGTGATTTCCTTAATTGCTCTTTTAGGGAGGATAAAACAAGACAACCAAAAGAAAACCATCCCAGATAAGACATGTTTAATCAATGTCAGTCTACCAGTAAAAGCTAAGTGTTTAGATTTCCAAGATTGAACTCTAGCTTTTATAGTGGCAATCAATATTTGGCAATCATAATAAGATAATCTTGTGGAAAGGAGAGGAAGACCCAAATACCTTACTGGCAGCTTGCTCTCTTGACAGTCCAAAACTAGGAGAATGCTTTGAAGAACCTCATCACCAACTGCAGAAGAGAATAAGGATGTTTTCTGTTTGTTCATTTGCAAACCAGAGCAATCACTAAATTTCAGAATACTTCTCTTCAGATTAGTAGCAGCATTTAAAGTACCTTTAAAAAATACTAGGACATCATCTGCAAAGCAAAGATGAGTCAATCTAGTTAATTTCCATCTTGGATGAAAACCATAACCACCATTATCAACTTGTTTTTGGAGAATGATACTAAGAAGCTCCATCACCATGACAAATAAGTAATGAGATAAGGGGCACCCTTGCCTTAAACCTCTACTTGCTCCAAAGTAGCCATAAGGGGATCCATTAACAAGAATAGAATATTTAGGAGAAGTAATACAAAGCTTGATCCAACCAATAAAAATGTCAGGAAATCCCATCTTCTTCAAAGTAACAAGAATAGCCTCCAGCTCACAGTATCATAGGCTTTTTTAAGGTCAATCTTCATAGTACATCTAGGAGTTCCATTTGGCCTATGATAATTTCTAACTATTTCATGTGCAACTAAGATGTTATCTTGAATAGATCTACCTGCTATGAAAGCAGATTGGCAAGGATGAATAAGATGCTTTAGTAAAAGCTTCATTATGATAGAAATTATCTTGGTTAAGCATTTGTATACAACTCCACAACAAGCTATAGGCATATAGTCCACTATACCACTAGGATTATCATTTTTAGCAACAAGAGTGATGAAGGTGTTGTTTACCTCTTTAAGGAGTTTAGAACTCTTGAATACATTTTTGATAGAAGCAACAAAGTCATCACCAATTATAGTCCAGCAGAATTTAAAGAAATGACTGGAGAACCCATCTGGTCCTGGTGCTTTCCCAGACCCAATAGAAGTAAGAGCTGTCACAATTTCATCTATAGAGATAGGCCAAATAAGAGAGAATTTAGCAGCCTCATCTACAACTTTAACAAAATTTAAATCTTCAATTAGTTGAACATTAGCTTCTTCCCTACCCTCTTCATCATATAGATTAGAAAAGAAATCAATACATTCATCAGCTATCTCCTTGTCATCCACCAAAGTCACACCATTCCTAGAAGTAAGTTTGAGAATATTATTCCTTGACCCCCTTTCTTTAATAGAATTATATGAAAGAAATGAGTGTTGGAGTCACCCAAATCTAGCCACTGAACTCTGGACTTTTTTTCTTCATGGATTCTTCATATCTTGCAACCTTAGCATAATGTTGAACTACTTCCTTCTCCTTCCTAGCCAGCACTGGACAAAGAGGAGAAATTTGAACTTGTTGTTGCACCAAAGTCATCTCTGTCTTGGCTTCCATAACCTTCTCAGATAGATTTTTGAACCTTAATCTTTTCCAGTCAATAATAGCATCCTTAGCCTTGAATTTGGTCATAAAAACATACATAGGGTTACCTCTGACCTTAACATCCCAAACCTTTCTAATCAACTCAAGAAAATCAGGCTCCTCAGTCATATAATTAAAGAATCTAAAAGGAGGAGGACCATGTTTCCTTTTCTCAAAGATAGAAGCAACCCCATGAGAGTGATCAGAAATGCCAGGAGGAAGAAATTCCGCTTTAGAATCTACAAACTGATCAATCCACTCCATATTAACCATGATCCTATCCAGTTTAGAACCAATTCTAGTATCACCCTGCTTATTAAACCAAGTAGTATAAAAGCATCCAGAATAAGATAAATCCATGAATTGAGCCTCTTGAACACAATTACTCAAATCATGATAATGATGTGGCCTAATCTCGGCTCCACCCGGTTTTTCGGTAGGAGACATTATAGAATTAAAATCTCCTAATATTATCCAAGTCTTGAGTTATAGTGGCTGAAGTTACATAAATCTTCCCATAAAGAACGACGAAGACCAATATCATTATTACCATAAACAAAAGTAGCCACAAAAGAAAAACCCTTCACCGTATCCACTAAAATGAAAACAAATTGTGCACCAGAATGAAGAACAATAATTTTGGCCACACATGGATCCCAGCCAATCCAAATCCTACTAGAACTATCATTATTATAATTATCTAAAAATTTCCAGGAAGGCATTATTTTGAGTCTTATTCTACTAGCACTTATCTCTTGAACATGGGTTTCTACTGCACCAATTATTGAAATTTTATTTGATCTAATCAAAGAACCTACTTCTACTTGTTTAAGAGGGTCATTAAGCCCCCTTATGTTCCATGATGCAATTTTAAACATTATAAATATGGGTAAGATTGGGTTTCTTACCTCTACCAGACTTTTTCAAATCTGAGCTCTTAGATGCCAGTGCTTGCTCAAAAGGCCCTGTATCATTCTTACTAAAATGGGCTCTAACTCCTCCTTCTTGATCACCAAGAGAAGTCACAGAAGCATTATCCTTCAAGGTCTCCCCCACAAAATTCTTAAGTTGCTGATAAGGAACATTAAGATCTTGCTCAACTAGAACCTCAAACATATTGATAGTTTCAATTACACTACCACCACCAGATTTAGCAGAGGTAGAAGCATCTCTGTTGTGTTTCAACACAGGAATGGATTGTTCAATACCCTCCATTTGACATTCCAAGCTAGAAGTAGAGTCCTGCATCTGCTGAATAGGCTTAACTCCCTCATTTTCTATATTATATCTATTTCTTTTAGAGCCTTTAACCACCCATCCTTCTTTATCAGGTACATTCTTCTTTCCTGGAGCTACAGTAGCATTTTGCACATATGAACCACCTTCTTACAGGCAATAGAGGAATGGTTAAATGTCTTACAATGAGTACACATTGGAGGTTTCCATGGGTACTAAACATCAACTTCAAAAGAAAACTTACCATCCATATACACATGGATAGAGTTAGGAAAATCACATGATGTATCAATCTCAACACATACACGAGCATAGCTCATTCTAGTTCTATTCAAGGTCTGTTTATCAAGCATAATTGGAACACCCACACAGCTAGCAATACTACTCAATCCCTTAGTATTCCACATATACAAAGGAACTTTACGAATATTCATCCAAATTGCAATCGTACCTAATTCTTCTAGGTCTTTCTCAAGGCTTCTACTCCAAGGGCGAACAACAAAAAGTTTACTGGAAATATAAAATGAACCCCTCTCCAAGACAACAATTCGATCTTCTTCAAGAGAAAAATCAAAAACAAAGATAGAATCACCATGTAATGTCATATTAAACTCACCCTTAAGCTTTCATTCTTTATCAACAACATATTTCACGGCCATATACGCAGATCTCTTCCCCACAAATGCTCCAACCACCAGATCTTGACATTTCTTAATATGATCAGCAAAATCAGCCAAGGAATGAGATACAACTTTCTTTCCATTCACAATAGTAGGATTCCTAAACTTCAATTCAGCCTCTTGAGGTTGGGCTTTCTTCTCAGAGAAAAAATCCGACCAAGATATAGATCCAAACTTTAACGATTCATCAGAATGACCAACAGAACCAGCATCGTTACCAGGTGATCGGATTTAGGATAGTGCTAAGAAGAGTTGTCGTTCACTAGGACTCGTTGAAATCGATTTTAGGATTTAATAAAGAAAAATAATAAAAATAAAGAAAATATATAATTTATGTCACAAGATGAAGAGAGTTACTGGGACTCGGGATTCCACCAATTTTTACATTCATGCAGTTCATCTATTAATTCCGGACAATTAAAGCTCATAAATAACAAACATCGACTCTAATTCTTTGCCAAAGTAGATTTTATAAAGAAATATATGTAATTCACAAGCATGATGCATCTAAGGTACCTAAGACTAAGCATGCGACATCTAACGAATTCACAAATAATCAAGAAAAATCATTAATCAATTATAATAGTGCAAATAGTCATAAAGGAATTGAATAGAATTACCACATGGGTGCAAAAAAACTTCCTCCGTCGTCCCAGTGATGGGTTCTAGCTTATCATGTTGGAAGCACACTCAAAATATGATTTTATTGCTCAAAGGTTGCTCAAAGTGTTTATAAATGATGAAAATGGGAGAAATATAATGAAAACCGGGTTTGTAACAGTTATATTTGTTACAAACCGAGTTGTTACAGAGAACGATAAAAGCTTTCTGTCACTGTTACTGTAGCTTTAAGACTCTCCTGAACTACGACCCTCATATGTGAGTCATTACCACTGTAGCAGAAACGACTGTTGTATGTGGGTCTTATGTTTCGTGTTCTTGAGGTGCAGCAGCAGCAGAAACAACTCTGCAACCTCTGATTTCTTCTCTACAGCTCACTAATCACCTCTGTTTTCACCCTTAACTCTCCATGCCTCTTCTGTGGTGCACGAGTACCCTTTATATAGCCATAAACACTAAAAAATCTCGCTCCATCACTGCCAATGATCCTCCATTACTCGGTTATATTCTCATGCAAGATACGGAATTTCTTCCCTTTTAATCTCCTCCACGCTGTTTTCTCTGCAAGCATGCTTCTACATGTTCATTACTCTTCCCAGATAACATAAAACACGCTGCTACCCACGTAAAATCCCATCGCCACGTACAATCCCGTGAACAACTCCTCCCATGCACATATTGCCCTGATTTCTTCTTGCGAGTTATCTAGCCAATTTTAACCCAAAACATTGATCGTATCATGCCTGTTAAAACCAACCACGTCATCCCGGAAAATCCCAGTCATTGAATCTCTTGGATTCCCGTCCAAAATGCAACCTTAAATTATGCCAGTGAAGAACAAAAAATTCCCGCCAAATCCAGAAATTTGAAAGGTTGGGGATGACTTCCCCCTAACAAACAGGGGGTGCAAATAGCAGGTGCCCAACTGAGGTGCCCCTTATCCAAATTGAGGGTGCCTTTAGTAATTTTCCCCGGGGTCCAAATAGCATTTTTTGAGCACTTTTTCCACACAAGTGTGATTCTCCAATAACACCTACAAACACACAAAAACACCATAATAAGTACAAAATCGAGTACCAACAATAGAGACAACGAGGACAATTCGGACACAAAAATGTGTCTATCACCGTGCAAAGAAAAAACGAAGGAACTCCTAAAGAATTTCCCTCTCTGTTGTAGGAGCCACTTTGTAGAGGTTGAGAACCACCGAAAGATAACGCCATTCCGCCGTCGGAGGCGGAGATAGCAAAGATAACCACAGTAGAAAAAACATAAAGTAAATCGCCTCAAAATCGCACCACCTCAGACTTTCTCTCTCCTCACGTGACTCATAGTAAATGAAAAATTTATTGATTCTGAAGCTTTTTCACACTGAGTTACTGACTACTGACTCAGGAACACGTTAAACTTCACATAAAACAAAATTCACTCTTTCTACAAGTTCATTCATGTCTGTCTTCCCAAACTTTAATAAAATGTCATTGTATTGATGCTGCCTGGACTTCACAAGGAACACTCAAACTCCCACTGAAAAACCCTTCTAAAGGTACCATTTCTCTCCAAATATACTCAGAGACACACAAAATCACGACAATTCATCACTCTAAAGGTACCATTTCTCCACAAATTTCTTCTCTTCATGTAATTGGCTTTCTATATGATCCTGTTAGTGTATCAATTTGACGTTGTTTATTCGTTTGTTGTTGTCGCTTAACAGTTTTGATTTAGAATCAGGTAGCGCTTTTAGAACGTATGTTCTTCCCTAATTTTTTGAATCTTCTATTTCCTGTAAAAAATTCGGAATGATGTCCGTCTCTTTTTAATAGTTGTTTAAGTGTTCGACAAAATGTCTCTTTGTATATGTCAGTTCAAGTTGCTCTCGTTATCCTCCTTGTATACACATAACGCTATTGGGCACAGCCGCACCAGGGGTTTCTGACCCCAAAGGAAATGTAACACAAATCTGTCGTAGAAATGACCGAAAATATGATTGATTCCCAATAATTTGACCGAATATGAAACAAATACAAATAGTTGACCAAAACTATGTGTGTATTTCCATAATGGCTAAGATACCCTTTATACGGTGGGTGTCGGGACACGAGTGTTTGTTAGGAAACCACTAATTAGTAATTAGAAATCAATACCTAATGTATTATAATACACCACCTTTCTACGATTTCAGTCCATAATTTGAAAAAACATTTCTCTTTCTC